>JAZBHA010000465.1:47622-60978 GCA_037464855.1 Iselma pallidipennis | reverse complement strand
AAGATACATACACATTTTGAACTAGATTTTTAATTTGTGTTTACACATACAACATGAAGATCAAATATATCCCTATAGAGTTTCCGCCAAGAAAAGTAAAAACTCGGTTGTGTTCCAAGAATAAATTATAAAATAATTATTTTCAAAATGACCCAAAAAAAAACTACAAGAAATTGTAATAACAATTTTAAGAGATAATATTGTTAACAATTGACATATTTTTGTTGCCAAAATACTTTAAAATACTCATCTATTCATGTAAATTTTTACGGAACAATTGTGTGAAGATGTTTTAAGTATTTTTTTTTTCTAAAAAATGGAGACGATTGTGTGGACAGAGCAAAGAACCATTATGACAATAAGGACTGTCTCTCGCTTTTCGTTTGATTTGTGACTACAGACAATCTTTATAACATTTTTCAATTTTTCATTTTTTTTTAAGTTAATGTCTAGTAGTTAATTATATTGTCAACATGATCCCAAATACTAACAATAATTCAACGAATCTACCTATACAATAACATTTACACATATTATGTAAAGTAGGTACATAAGTTACTATTTTTGTTTTTTTTTGTTCTTTAGAAATTCGTCAAAATGGTTCTAACTTAAAAAGAAAAACCTTTTGCAGTCCACACGTTAACATCAACATTAACGTTAAATCCTACTAAAAGGAAAAAAGTGAGTTGCACAACTAACTTATTTAGCATAATGCACGTTACCTTTCCCTTTCTACTACAACTAATACAACTACAACTAAATAGTTCGAGGCATGCGCGTAGCTTAGGAGACTTAAAACTGATTTGCGCATGCGTCTGACTTCCAAAACTATCAGAGAAGTCCGAGGCATGCGCAGATAGTCTAAACCCATTTGCGCATGCGTCTAACTTTTCTAATAGTTTTGGATTCTAGTTGGAACAAACCTGTATTAGCGTCAATGTTAACGTTTGCACTACAAAAATTCACTTATTATTTTAAATGTTGCTTTGTTGTTTCACTTCACTATTAATTAATTTCAATAAATTAATTATTTGAAACGAACTGTACCGAATAAGGTAAATGATTGGTAACTTTTATCACATAAAATAAATGCAGTATAATATAGAAATAATTATTGAATAAATTTAAAGAAAAATACTAAATTTTATATTTATATTAAAATAACAACAACAAAAAAAAAGAAAAAATTGGACTACAATACAATTCCGGAACAGTTCGCTATTTTTTATTCTTAAAATTAACTACCAAAAAAAAAAATAATTAAGGATAATGACCATGAAAACAAAAAAAAAATAAAAGAGACAGATGACGCGCTAATATGGTGCTCCCTAATTAATTAATTAATTAATTAATTAAATTATAAATTGTCAAATTAAATTTTCACTAGAAGACGAAGAAATTATAAAATTTGTTAAAGCGTCCGTCTCCAAAAAAAAAAAACATTTTTACAAATATAAATCGACAAAACAACAAAAAAAGACTAAATTTTCAATAATAATAATACATAAATCTTTTTGCTTCGATATTTCTCTCTCTCTTTTATTATTAATCTGATTCAGCTTTCATGCCACGCACTTCTCCTTTTTGACGTAATGCCTCCAATTCCTCTTTAGTTTTCTCTTCTATTGCTCGTATATCGGCCATTGTTAGACCATGCCAACGGTCCATCCAACAAAATACTTGTCGATGGAAATTTGTAAATAATCTTCGTTCAGATTTTTGAATGAAATTCTCTATCCTCGTCTAGAAATTGAATGAAAAAACAAAAAACAAAATATTGTCAATTCATTCTGTTTGTTCCCATTTTTATTAGGCAACCCATGCATTTTGCATTTCTAGCAGAATGGGTTGCCTATATAAAAATGGGAACAAACAGAATGAACTGACTATAGTTAGTATATAGCGTAGTACATATACAGGGTGACTGTGAAATAGCTTTAAATCTTGACAGTACGTATAGAAGCCTAAAAAAATGGAGCAGATTTTTTTTATACCATAGGGGGGTCGATATGGCCTCGTTTTTGAGAAACAAGATCATCCTCTTTGACCCCTCAAAATACCCTTATTAGACTCTATTCCTCATAGGGATGATGAGGTTTAAATATTTAAAGGCATTTCGTAGTCACCCTATATAGGGCGATCAAAACAATTTGTGGTCAAGTGAATAGGGAGATTTTGCCAGACGTTACGGCAAAAACTAACCCTAATATTCGCCTGACAGATAATGTGCGCAATAATAAATACGGTTATTTGCACAAATTGCATTCTTTGTCTGATATTTAGTCTCTCGGTGACGCTGTAGTGGGTCAAGGGGCATCAAGATCGTGAAGGGAACATGGTGGCTGGCCGACAGGCTGGCTAGGATCGGCGTTCGGAGACCGTATGGTCCCGTGCCCGCCGTCCCGCTGGCACTCGATGCCCTATACTACCAAGTAAAGAAAACCAGCTCTAGATCCCACGCGACTTGATGGCAAGAGATCTCGGGTTGCGTGCTCTCATGGCTGGCAATACCAGTACTGTGGGAGACAGCCCAACCTGTCGAGGATGCGAAGAAGATAAAGAAACTGTGGAGCACGTGCTCTGTCAGTGCCCCAGGCTCGTCCAACTGCGTGGATCCATGCTGAGGGAGTACTGGTCTAGCATGGCCGAGGTCGCCGGCGCTTCTGCAATACATGCAGAGTGTTAGCTGGCTTGGAGGAACTAGGCACTGGCGACCCCAGGAGAATGCACAATGGGTCTGTTGAGGCCTGAATGCGGAGGAGTACAAGTGGTTCCACCCTCCTTTCAAATCCAGAATCCAGATATTTAGCCTTACATTAAACTTTATTTTATATGGCGATGTTGAAATAAAAATTCACCTAACAAATTAAAGACGTAAAACCCCAATAGATGGCGTTATTACTTAAACTATCTGAACTAAAACGCTTAAAAGGACATATGTTTTATGACAGATTATAGTACATTTGACCCCACAACTTTGTTCTCGATCATTCACAAGTATTTTTTGTTTTAGATATATACCTGTAATCCGAACCACTTAAATTCAACAGTAACCAATTTATAACACGTCATCACTGGATCAACTTTCTCTTTCCAATCACGACCAATTAATGGTCCTCTACCAGTTTTCTCCGATTTGAATTTTGTTGGATCTTCATCTTCTTTATAATCAGCTGGTGCTACTGGATCGTTGGCTATATCGACGTGTACCACGTCTCTTTGTTTTAATTTATCAGCAGATAATTGATGGACCTACCATTTTTAATAGAAAAATAATAATAATAACTACAGTTGGGTTTGTTTGCCCCCCATCCACTCAAATGGTGTGAAATTGCGTCATTTGAGTGGCGGGAAAATTCTGCTTTTGAACCTAGGGCGCTTATACTTCTAGCGTATAGAGGGTGCTACCTGTTTTTAGCATTATAAGGGATACGTTAACAATACTCAAAACAGGTAGTACCCTCTATACATTAGAGGTAAAAGCACCCTAAGTTCAAAACCAGAATTTTCCCCCCACTCAAATGGTGGAAGCAATGACGCAATTTCCCACCATTTGAGTGAGGGAATAAACAAGCCCCATAACTATGTACACGCAATAAAACAGAAAAAAGCGTACAAAACATAATGATAATAAGAAAAATAAAGAACAAATAGAAAATGAATCCAATTGGCAATCAAATTGTTCCAGTACAGTCATTTGACACAGCAGTGCCATCTATATAACTTTGTGTCAATCATTTGACTTCTGTAATATGACACAAACTATTCAGAACCGACATATGTTCTGTACATTTTTGTACAAATAATTCGACACTTGTCCTGAACACTTTGATCTCCAATTAATAAAGCAAAGGAAAAAAAATCATGCACGTTTACAGAAAACAACTTACATTATCCTTTTTCCCCGTATCAGCAATATGCATACTTTCAATACATATCACAAAATTATCTTTCATATATCCAGGATTCTAATAATGATGACGACGATGATAAATGATGATTATTTACAATTTTAATGATGGGCAATTAGCAAGAAACACACAAATACCACCCCCCACACCATTATATAAAACACATATTTACACATACACCACCACAGATAAGACGTTCAACAATTCCCAAATACAACAGCACCACCAGTAGCAGTAATAGCACCAATATGAAAGAAGAAAAGAAAAACGAAATTAATTAAGTAAATCGTCAAAAATTACTCACATTTTCTTGATAACCAGTATCAGGGGCATGTAAAGTTTCAATAACTAAACGAAATTTCTCTTTCATATATGCAGGATTCTGGAAAAGTGTGTTTGATTAAAGAAAGAAACAAAAAATTTTAATAAAAAAAGCGAAATTCCGTTTTTCTATTTTGTGTCTATAATGACAACTGTTTGATAACAGCCTCTTTTATCAAACACTTTTGTGTTGAAACTTTTATTTTTTTAATGTTGGTGATGCTGGATCACATTAGATACAACGCCGCGTTTTATAATTCCACAGCCGGTACGTGCAGGAAAGGTGTGACACTAACAATCTAAAACACAAAAGTTATTGCTTTTTTAGTGTCACAACACGATATAAAACACGACCTCGAGAAATTATAAAACGTGACATATCTGTTCGAGCAATTATAAAACACAGTTTATAGTTGTGAATATGTGTCAAATATCATTATGACCAACCGTAACATGGCCGCAACGAAATTCCCTAAATATAGATGTCTGATATCATGCCGAGTTTTTTTTATTTTAAAAGGCATAAAAAGGGCAAAATGGAGAAAAAATAGTATAAACAACTCGTTGGATAAGAGCTTTGTCACACTTGTGCTTTAAAACACTCCCCCCACTTGGCGGCTCGTGCTCTAAACTTGGACGCGTGCGACAAAATCTTGCCTTATCCAACTTGTTGTTTAATATACTATTATCAAATACAGTAGAAACTCCATAATCCGAACACACGGTAATCCGAATTTCCAATAATTCGTCGAACAGCGGTGATTTGGAATAGTAGGCAATATTGTTATTACAGTCCCCCCCACTATCCTATACTTTGCAGGCATTACTAATAGGAATCCGAACAAATCAATAGTCCGAACAGGCTTGCGTCCCAATTAGTTCGGATTATCGAGTTTCTACTGTACAGTGAAAATATGTGGGGGAGTTTTTCGTAATCTACAGAATGTCCTACGGTAAAAAAAAACTACTTCGCCCGACTGCCAGGTGTTCAACTAAAAATGCACCTCTAGAGCTTAAGCTTGATGGTATGGATCCACTTTTTTTGGTGTACGTATTTTAAATTTCAATTTATTGATAAGTCGGTAGATAAACACAAGTTATTACAGGTTGAGATCAAAAAATGAGGTAGGTTATTTCGATGGGACATTCTGTATAATATGTACACTTTACAATGTGATCCGGATACTCTTGAACGGATTCAGAAATAAATCATTACATAACTACAGTGTGATCTATAAAATTTATAGTCAAATAAGTGTTGACTTTGAATGACGTAACGAACGTATGTCGACACTTTAACGTTTATTATTAACCTCTCATATTAAGTTTAGATTAAAGTTAATGGCAAGTGTGGCTAAAAATTGCTATATCATCGTTATACTGCAGTAAACTGCTAAATTATGACACAAGCAAAGACATACGTTTATCATCATGGCACACTTTGACCATAAATTTTATAGATCACACTATAAGTAGTTCTCTATGCACCTCGTCTTCTAATTCGAAATAATTTGGGATACTCGGTATAAATGTAATAATTACGGGCGACTTTTCGTTGGAATAACAGTAATATATTTAAATCCGTATTTTGAATAATTTCATGTAATTATAAATAAAACAAATGGATAAAAACTGTAGATAAAAAAACCAGACGGGTACAGGAAATTACGAAAATTTCCATTTAAAAGTATCAATTATATTTTTATCATATTCCGATAACAAAAAAATATATACAGTACGATCTATAAAGTTTACGGTCAAATGAGTGTTGATTTTGGATGACGTAACGAACGTATGTCGACACTTTACCATTTTGTTATTAATCTATCACATATTAAGTTAGGTTTATTGATAAAAATTGCAGAAGATGTATAAGAAGAACAAAACAGAAAAATCATCCAGAGAAAATATCAGACGAAGCCATTTCTTTTGAAACGAGTAGATTTTTATGCAAAAAACAAGTTATTAGCATATCTTCTTTATGAAAATAACTAAAATTTGATGTTGGCAGCGAAAAAATTACTGAAATGTTATGTTGCCAGCAATGTGGTTGTGCCACAATGACATTTACCGACGCGCCAGTGCTGCCTCGAAAGAAGTCTTGCCACCGCTATCAAGCCAGTGTCAGCGATTGTAACACTGACACGTGTAAACGCTCCGTAATGATCTATGTGTTGTAAAATTGAAATCGTTATAGTGTCGTAACATCTGTGCAGATGGCGTTACTAGTAGAACTATTACACAAGCAAAGACATACGTTTATCATGGCACACTTTGATCATAAATCTTATTTGATCGTACTGTAGTATATACTAGTAACTTTTAATTTTTAATAGTTGATAATTTCTATTTATGTTGGTAACAATTTATCATCTGTCAACTACACACAAGCCGCCTTAATTCGAAAAAAAATGAATTAATTCACACATAACCTTGACCGATTTTGCCCCTTTTTCGTTAAAAGGGTGAGTTTTTCTTCAGTTTTTCTCGTTTTAAATAAAAATATTTGAAATTATTATTTACCGTAATAACAGTCCGACAATATGGATATGCATTCCATGCTTCTTCATGTATTTCCAAACTGCCTTTTGGTGCCAATAAACGTATAAATGCTGGTACTTTACTAGCTAAATGGTAAATTTTATATGTATATTGACCAGTATTATATTTACCACCCAATAATGGATAATTGGTGAATGGTTCATTTTTTAATACTTCAATACCTTCACCACCACCAGTATTATCTTTGGATGCTTCAGCAACACTAAACAGTTGAGCTACTTGATACTAAAAAAATAAAATAAAATAATTAATAATTAATAATAATAATAATAATGATAATAAATTTTCGTGTGCCTATTTTCAAGGATATTTCTAGCATCAATCTGATTTTAAACTCCTTGAACTACTCAGTGATAACAATAATTAAGGTGTAATTATTATCAAATTACATGCAAAAACTTACCTCTTCTACAGTAAGGGGCAAGGTTACACGACTGTAATAATAATACAACAAATTTAATCAGAAATTTGGTCAAATTTTTTGAAGGAAAAAGCCACCACCACCAAACATTGACAAAAAACTGACATTTCCAACAATACGAGAGGGTCTATTGGAACACTCAGTCTACTCAATGATTGTGTGGTGAGGTTTTCCCTTAATTTTTTTTTCATTTTTTAATAAAAATCAACTTACTATTCTTTAATCAACATTGTTTGAATTGATTTGTTGAACCACAAATTACTTGAACCATGTGTTGTCTTAAAATACAAATCGGGGGGTTAATAATTAATTAATTAATTAATTAAGAAGAAATTTGGGGGGACTTTTCTTGGCGTTTTTCTATAAAAGTGTGTGTGCGAATTTTTTGTATGAATCAGCCGATTACACCGTGTGTGTATGTATGTGTGTGTGTGTGTCTGTCTCATCAATTGAGTCAATTGTTGGCAATGCGCAGACGCAATGACGCAATCCAGTGACGTCAGCCGCCAGAAAAGATTTTTGACATCATCACTTTTACCTATACTCAATTCACTGCAGATTGACTCAAATCAAATTCCATTAAATTAACAAATAATTTTAATTATCCATCTATACATATTCAAACAATTCCAATACACTCATATAATTATACATAATACGTATCTGATTAATTATTGTTATTTTATTTGAATACTTTCGATTAGGCCAGCTTTTTTGGTATACACTCTATATTGTAGGTGGTACAATTGTGGTGGTAATTGTAGCTCTGAATTCTAAATAGATAGAATTTGTAAAATTCGTAATTTGCCCAAATTGACCTTTTCTATTTTTATAATTATTATCTAATTTGTATTTTTGATTTATTAGTAGTTTCGGTGGTTTTTTTTTGTCTTTGAAATAGATTGATTAGGTCACCTTGCTATTTGTAGCGCAATTAGGTTAGAACAGCAAAAAATCATTATTTACCAAATATGGACTTTGTTATTATTTAATAATTATTTTTAACTCTCCACTAGTTATTATGATTTTTGTAATGAGAGTTAATTATAAGCTGCGAAGTAAGTGTAGTGATTGAATACTATATTGACCACTAGATGGCGCTATTACTATAGTTAAAGGTCTAAAGGTCTAAAACAATAAAAACCGAAGTTCTATCAAACGTGGACTTCTTTATTATTAATAGTTATTTGTAACTCTCCATTAAGGGTTGTTCTATGAATATATGCATTGGATTTATGTCATTAGGCCGGTGCTGACACACGGAGCCATGGTCTGGTGGCCCAGGACCACACTGGAAATCGCTAAAAAGCACCTAAATCACGTACAGAGGCTTGTCAGTCTCACCGTGACGCGTGCGATACGAACAATACCCAGTGCTGCTTTGGAGGCTGTCTGCTGTCCTCAACCTAACCCCTCTTGATATTTACATTCGGGGGGCGACGACCGGGAGGATCGCCCTTCGGTTGAAATCACTAGAATCAGTGGAATAATAGGGGGTTGGGAGATCGTCACTGCCGCACTCTCTCAGAGGTTGTCGTTGAGGTGCCTTTGCCTGCGAAAGGGCGACTTCGACAAACCCTATCAAGTCTCCACTGAGGATCTAGATGAGCAGAGTCTCACACGTTCCAATGTGACACGATGGATCGACGGCCAGCTCGGGCACAGGTGCGAGAATTTAATCCAGGCAACTTGATCTGAAGCAAACGATACCACTTGGAATGTGTCCTACAATCTTCCAGACGGAGATCGAGGCGATAATCCATGCAGCTAGAGAAGTGGTATACAGAAATATCACAAATAAAAGCATAGGTACTGATACTGACGGACAGTAAAGCAGTCCTTCAAGCCTTGAAGACGTGTAAAATTGCTTCAAAACTAGTTCTAGAGACCCATGAGGCTCTCGCCAAGATTCCACGGAGAAACTCAGTGACACTACCGTGGGTCAGAGGGCACCAAGATTGTGAAGACAATGCAGAGGCCGACAAATTGTATGACCTGGGGACCTACATTCTCTGGTAAGCGAACGCAGCTCACGGCTCCCATTCAATTCGGTGGCGATATGCTCTCGAAGCTGGCAATACCAGTGCCATCTAAACAGATCACAAAATATTGTCTACAACTTTCCAGAGAGAATCTGCGAATAGTAGTGAGCACTCTCATCGAATATTGCGGACTAAGGAAGGACCTTCACCGGATCGGGCTAGAAGACAGACCAATTCGTCGAGGATGCGAAGAGGAGGACGAAACTGTTGAGCACGTGCTCTGTCACTGCCCCAGGCTCCTCCAACACTGTTGATCCATACTGAGGGGAAAACTGGCCTATCATGGCTGAGGTCGCCGGCGCCCCTTTGAGCCCGCTTCTGCGATACATGCAGAGTATGGGCTGGCTCGAAAGAACTGAGCGCTGACGACTCTAGGAGAATCCAGAATCCAGCACTTCACTAGTTATTATTGTTTTAATGACAGTTAATTAAAAGTTAATGTAGTGATTGAATACTATATTGACCACTAGATGGCGCTATAACTATAGTTAAAGGTCCAATTATTCAAACAAAAAACGGTTTTTCTTTTTTTGTGTAATTTTCTTTATTGCATTAATCTCCTTCAAGTTTACAAACTATATTATTGATTTTTCTTTTTCGTAATATATATGGATTTTGAGCTGAGCATAAATTTTTAATCAAATCCATTTTAGGTTTTTTGTTTTTTTCCTTTAAATATTTTTATCACAGATTTACCATCAAGAAGAATTCATCCATATGTTCCTAATGGTAACAATAATAATAATAATAATAATAATAGAAATAATAAAATAATAATAATCAAATGGCACTTTTTCCAGAAAAAAATCTCAGCGTTTATTCGAAAGAAAAAAAAAACAAACCAAAAATTCGACCTGTATGATGTATTCTTTTCGACTATAATTGAAAAGCTTTCAAGCATCTATTATATGTATGTTATTATTATAGATATAGATATATTTATTATATATACGGTCACCATCTCTATAAGGATGAGATCAAATTGAAAAAAAAAATATTGTTTTTTGGAAGAAACACAACAAAAACAATTTTTTAAAAATCAAGAATATTATGTAAAAAGAAAACTGTAAGGTAATGAAACAATACCGCCTCAATAATTCCTTATAATATAGTTAATAATGATAATAATAATAATAATAATAATTAGCAATAATAATAATAATAATAATTAATAATGATAATAATAATATAATATAATATAATAATAATAATGATAATTAATTTGAATATACAATATAAACAAACAATAATACAGCCTTCTTTCTCACTTATATCCAAACAAAAATTATATATTTATGTAGTTGAAAAATTATCTACTTCAAATTTTCTGCAAAAAATCGACTTTTTTTGTTTTTTAAGAAAATCTCCAAATTATATTAATTTGCCTATTCTTTTTATAATTGATTACGTTCGATTTGTTTACGGTGAAATTCTGAAATTACCAAAAAAATATATATATTTAATAGGATAATTGGTTACAATAATTAATATACAGTGTGATCTATAAAATTTATGGTCAAGTAACCGTTGACCTTGAATGACGTCAGGAACGTATGTCTACTTCTACAATAAGGCAGAATTTGCATTAAACAAGCAACAAAATTATCACGGGCGAAAGGACATACGTTTGTCATGACACACTTCGAGTATAAATTTTATAGATCGCACTGTATATTATATTACTAGAGTGGTTCAAATGTAAACCGGACTGAACAGTTAGATGAGAGTATTAGCAATCGTTTTGCTTGACAGTTAAGAGTCGTATCTCACTAGGTGGCCACGGCGACGTCGCCAAACAGAATATATGAAACCTTATGGTGGGTATTTGACATGGCGACGGTTTGGCTACGTGGCCGATTTGGAAGCGTCGCCAGTCCAATCGCCGATCGCTACTGCTGTTGGCTACGTCGCCATATTGTCAATACTTCCAAGAAAATGAATAGTAGACCTGCCACTATGGCGTCTCCTTTGGCTACTCTGTTCTGGCTACCTACAGATGCCCAGAGTAGCCATAAGGACGTTGCTGGCGACGTCGCCGTGGCTACCTAGTGAGATATGACTCTTAGACTGTAAAATGTGACTTGATCGCAGTAATCAAAATTAGTGTGAGGGAGGTTCAGATGATTGTTGCACAAAAGCTGAGTGTGCGTTTTCGCGCTGAAGAAATTCTGGTCGACTTATAATCAGTGTTCAGTTGGCTAAAGATATCCTTCAGACGGAATCGTTTAAAAAATTGAAAACTGCATTTGGGTCAAAGTGAGGCCGCTTTCATACATACCGGTTTCAAGCCGGTGTCAGCGACATGGTTTTCATATACACCGGCATTGCTGTCCCGAGCGATCATTTTGATTTTCTCGCTGACTAAACAAACTTATGTTCCACAAACCTCTTGCCGGCGACAGCGACGGCATGTATTAAAAAGCTTCATAAAGAAACATTGCTTTCGATCGCCGGCAACATATTAGATGTCTGCGACCGGACCGGCAGCCGGCATACTCCATTGATTGATTACATTGCATCCGGCGCCGATGCCGTCAACGGCAACGATTTCGCCGGCGTGTATAAAAACGGCCTGAGACTTATCGTCTTTCTCAAAGTGTTCATCGGTTCCATAAGAATCCAATGCCTCGTTTTTGCGGCTGCTACAACTCGAACTCTGGGAAAACGACACACACAGTCTTAAAACCGCCACCATATAGTCCAACTTTATCACTTAGCAGTTTTCAATAACGAGAGAAACACACAAATAGATCCGGCGCATATTGAGACCCAGGAAACACAGACAGCACAGAGCAGAGCAGTTCAGTTCAGGTTTTTTTGTATTCGATGTAAGTTTATGGACCAGCGCATATTGCTACGCAGTGCAGTTCAATACTGCGTAGCGCAGTTTTTGAGGCACAGTTTCTACCTGACCTATGTTTGCTGTTCTTTTTCTAGCCAAAGATGCAGCGGCTTTATGTCTCTTTTTCTGATTTTTTGGTTCCATTATCTCAATAAACAAATATTGCGTTCCAACATGCGTTGCCGCTTGAACTGTCGTACACTGTACTGTGCTGAACTGTGTCTCAATATGAGTCGGATCTTAGATAGGTTTTGTGCAACGAGCACCTGAACCTCCCTCATACTAATTTCCATCTAACTGCCCATGAAGTTATTTTAGTCGGATTTATATTTGAACCATTCCCCTAGCCCCCGTATTTACCCATAAATTCTAATTGTTGCTTCCTATGAGCTTCCATAAGGGCATTAAGTTCAGCTTTCTGTCGATTCAGCATCTCCTCAAATGTCTCTTTCTGTTGTTGTTGTTGTTGTTGTTGTTGTACATAAGAGAACGGAAAAAAAGAACAAAGAAATTAGTAAAAAATATGCAAAATGTTAATTGTTAGTAGTACCTAAAGAATTTTGAATGTTGAGTAAATTGTTATAATAAAGATGATATATATGTTGTACTCAATTGCCGAATTCGGCCAATGGGCGAAATTTTTACCCACAACGCGTTATATGTAAATGAATAAGGTCCTTGTCAGGTCTGAGCGAAGCGTAGCGGAGCGAGGGTAGGTCTGTGGAGGTCTGTAGAAACCATTCGTATACATATCATCCTCCCCTCGCTCCGCTCCGACCAGACAAAGACCTTATTAATTTACCTAAAACGCGTTGTGGGTAGAACCTTCGCCCATTGGCCGAATTCGGCAATTGAGTACAACATATATATGATATGTATTTGATAATGATATGTTTTTGAAATGATGATGAATATCAAATTACTAGCTATTATAGAAAAAAACTGGACCGGTTTCGATCTGTTTTTGCATCATCATCAGCACTCGAGTGAAAGTTTTTGCTGAATATCAGCATTGTGATTCACTAAAAAATAACAAAATTTTCGCAATTATAGAATACAGTACAAGACAATAGCAGACGTACTGATGATGATCTGAAAACAAACCGAAACTGGTTCACTAACAGTTTTCTTTGTTTTTATATATTTCTTAAGCTTCCGTATTTTTATACAAGCAAGCAAGTGCATCATTTCAAAAACATCCACAAAATAAGCAAACAATAACAGAAAAATCAAGCACAAAAAAAAACAACATGCAAA
>JAZBHA010000465.1:24098-47494 GCA_037464855.1 Iselma pallidipennis | reverse complement strand
TGTCACAAATTATAATCTCTCTTGCCGATTTCAATTTACTATATTATTTATATTTCTCAGCCACATTTCCCATCAAAATAACCAAACCTTCTTACCGTTTTAATAAAATACGTTTCCAAGTAGAGATGTATCGGTACTACAATATCACATAAACGACGTCCACAACAACATTTATAAACAATCTCTGTATTATTATGATCGTGTTGTAGTGGTGATACAGTTGTTGTTGTTGTTGGTAGTGTTGGCGTATTACCATCATCATCATCATCATCATTATCATTATCAATTGATATTGTTGATGATGTTGTTGTAAAATAACGACTTGCCTCAAATTCAGTATGTATTGTATGATAATTATCAATATTTTTATCATTTTTTGTTAATAGATCATACATTGATGTTGAATGTTTCTCTTTCCAATTACGTTTTATTATATCATTAGGACTTATATCACGTAAACGATTATTATTCATTGATTTATTAATATTCTTCTTATCACGATAACGTGCCCTTTTTTCAACTCTTTTAATATTATCATCATTATCATCATTATCATCACTTGATTCTTCATATAAATAATTTCGACTTAAATCCGGACAACTAGCATTTAAATCGCTCACATTATTTAATATAAATGATATACTAGTATTTTTATTATTTTTATATGATGATGATAATGATAATGGAGGTGGTGATAATGGTTCGAAATTAATATCAGGTAAACTACACGTGAAAATTTCATCATCATCATTACTATTATTATTATTATTGTTATCAATAAAATCAATCGGTGATGTACCATCACTATCATCATTTGGTGGTTCAATGATAATACATGGATAATGACGAAATGTTTTTGATAGACGTCTACTTCCACCACCACCACCACCATAGAAATTATTATTATTAATTGAATATTTTCGTGGATTATTCTGATTGTTTATAGGTAAAATATGTTCAATTTCTTTTTTTAAATCATCATATGATAACCATGTCTTTAATGTTTTTCGGTTTATTATTGATGGTGATATGTTGTGTTGTTGTGATGATGTTGTTGGTGGATTAGTTGTGGTGCCAATTGTACAACACAAATTGGTGCCAATTGTCTCATGCGGCTACAAGGAATTGAAACAAAAAGAAGAAAAAGAAACAACAAAAAAAATACTACCCAAAAAATAAATAAATTAAATCGACAAATAAAGCATCACACAATTAGTAATGGTAGTACTACAAAAAAAAAAAAAACAAAAACAAAAAACAAGCAAAACAAAAACAGTACTCACTCTAACAACTGTAGTATCTGGGGCGAATTCTAAAACAGAAATAAATCATTAAGTTTGAAGGGGTATCCCAAACATTGGATTAATAATATATTTCAATGAATCAAATTGATACTTTCTTCCACCATAAAGATCAACACACACACACATTCAATAATAGCAGAGATATGAGATCGGTAATTGATTATATTAATACAAATAGATCAATTAATCTTAGATCCCTGTCACACGAGCAGAATACAATTCAATTTAACCAAGTTCGCAATTACCTTGGTTCTCAATTTGCCGTGTGACAGCACAATTCAATCAATGAGCGGCGAAATTTATTTAGTAAATTGGCTATTTAGAACTCTATTTAGCTAAATTGTGTCAACTACGCATGCGCGGCATCTAAAAGCATGGCTGCCATCAGCTGTTTGTTCAAGAAACACACACAACATGACACATGACAATGTACGCCTTGCGCGTGCGTTAATTGTAATTGTGAAACGCCCGTATAACAGGGTAGAGTTCACCAATATTTCAATTTATATTGACCTTGTCGCTAAAATTGAATTGTATTCTGCTCGTGTGACAGGGATCTTATGCAAGATTTATATGGAGAAAATAGACGCAGTAAAAAAGCCACCACAATATATGGAAAAATTCAACATCGAATCGTTAGATAGTGGGAGCAGCAGAAATCTTTATGAGAACAGATTAAAATAAATGTTACAGCAAGAAGAACCAACGCAAACGAGTGACATTGAAGGCATTTGGCAAAGAATCAAGAACTCTATAGAAACAGTAGCGAATGAAGCTCTGGAGAAGGATTGGTGTAAATGCACAGAAGAGAACACCATGGATCACCCCAGAAGTGAAAGTAGCAGCAGAAGAAAAGAAAAAAGCATACATGACGTTCAAAAGCTCACCATCTCAAGAAACTTATCACAACTATAAGAATTAAAAGAGAATACTGGGCGAGATTCACATCCGACATGGAACATGACCTATACGGAGCCCAATGAATGGGAAATATATTTTAAAGAACTATACACTGACGAAGAAGACCCCCAAGCTGACGATATAGACAGTAATAATGCTGAAGAAGAAGAAATTGTTCGGAAGGACGAAGTGCTGGCTGCGGTGAGGCGCCTTAAATGTAGCAAAGCGCCTGGAGTTGATAATATTACAAATGAACTCTTGAAGTATGGAACATCTCACAATCTCACAAGTCTCTTTAATAGAATACTGAATACCTCAATAATATCAGAAGAGTGGCACAAAAGTTTAACGATACCAGTTTTTAAAAAGAGCAGGCAAGGCAGTGCTCAACATTAAAACTGCTTACAAGCGTCATAAGATCAAAACTAGAAGAAAATATAGTAAACGCTGAAGAAGAACAACAAGGATCTCGGAAGAGTCGATCCACAACTGACACCATCTTCGTCATGAGGCAAGTTAAAGAATAGGCAATAGAATTTAATAAGACAGCCTACGTATGCTTTATTGATCTAAAAAAAGCCTTTGACAGAGTCATATTAAACGACATATTAAACATTCTAAAAAGAAAAAACATATCTTCGGCAATCATCAGAATGATACACGAAGTTAACAATTATAACACCACAAGAATAAGAATAGGCCCAGAATTAACGAAATCCTGCAGAGATGAGAACTTTACCAGCGATAGCCGGTAAGATACTGAGCGATCGAATTAGAAATAACGACATCAGAGACATGTGTGCAGTGCAAGATGTAGTAAAATTGGGTAAAACTCGAAAAAGGTGCTGGTATAAGCATATCAACAGAATAGAGGGCAATCGATTAGTTCGCATAGCAATGGCGGGCAAACCAGCAAACCCTCGCCCACCTGGAAGACCACCAAAAAGATGGATGAATAGTTGGCAATCCAGCTCGCAAGAGAATTAGGTCGGTTAAGGGAACAGATCACAAGGTCTACACGAAAGAAGAAGATGAAGAAGAAATTGATTATGATTGACGAAGCGAAATCAGTGTTTAGAATATCGCTAAAATATAGCAGCCTCGACCTGGGATTGAACTCGCGACCTCTCAACACTCGACGACGCGAAACTGAGAGGTCCCGGGTTCAATCCCCGGTCAAGGCTGCTATATTTTAGCGATATTCTAATCAATTTGATTCATGAAAATATACAAATTATTGAGATTAAAAAAAAATTATATTTATTACCTGGTGCTGTCTGTATATTCCCAACCATCAATTGATTTGCCAAACTTTCGAATGTTGTATTAATAACAGATGTATAATCCGAATTTTTACTTGTACTAGCTACTGCCCCATCAATATTCTCAATTTCTAATGTTGTTTTATTCACTAATAATTCATCATTTGAATGTTGTTGTTGTTGTGGTGGTGATTGTATTGATTGTTGTGGTTGTATTAATTTACTACGATCAGGTTCTGTTACTACACTGATTTTAAAACGTGATACACGACGTTCTTTCTTATCACCACCATTATCAACAACACTATCTGTTGATAAATTATTATTAACTCTATTATTATTATTAGTAGTAATATCTGCAATATTCGTTGTTTCATTTTGTTGTTGTTGTTGTTGTTGTTGTTCAATAATATCAACACGTGAATTGATCTTTTGCAAATGACTATTCAATTCTGATAATTGTATAGGTTTTTGTTGTTGTTGTTGTTGTTGTTGTTGTACATCAGTTTCATCATATGGTAGTGTTGCAACAACTTCTGTTGTTATTGTTTGAATTGGTGTTGTTAAATCGACCGGTATACTTTGAGGAAATTCAGGAACACCAAGAACAGCTTGAGGACTTGGCGGAGTCTATAATTTCAATATTAAAAGAGGAAATTAAATATACAACAAAACATTAACTCACTGCAGTTTGAAGTGAACGTACTGATGGTATCGATGATAATTTATGTTGTAAATTTTGTAAATGAGTTTCATATTTAATATCAATTTGGGGTGTTGATGCTTGACTAGCACGATTCGAACCACTTGAAGTGCTGCAATTTTAAAGAAACAGAATGAAAATGTTTTGATACTCGTTGCCTTTAGAAATGTCGGCTAGCTACACCAAATTAAATACTAACAAGGTGGCTGATAGGCAATAATAACAGGTTTCAGGATAACAAGTAAACAACTAAATAGCTACGTTTCGTGTCCAAACTTGGCGCTTCTTCAAGGCAATAGTTTTCAGCACAACTAAATTACTCTAACCCACAGCCAGCCAGTTGTGCTGAAAACTAAATTCCCTGAAGAAGCGCCAAGTTTGGATGCGAAACGTAGGCATTTAGTTTATCATATTGCCTATCACCTTGTTGTTTTGTAAGAGCTCTAGGAATACAAAGTAGTCGATCTATTTAAATACTAACCTTTCGGAAATTTGTTTTAAACTTTCAATTGGAAGCTTCTTGATTGTTGTTGATTGTTGATAAGTCTCTTCAACAACTGTACCACCACCACCACCACCACCACCATTAACAGGCACCTGTTGTTGTATTTGTTGTGTCTGGATAGTTTGTGATATATTTTGTATAGAAGTTGAATTGGATAATGTTTGATTCACTTGTTGTTGTTGTTGTTGTTGTTGTTGTTGAGGAGCAGGAATAATATGTCCTGGCAAATTCGATGGAAAAGCTCCACTATTATCAATTAAAGGATTCATTATCATTTGAGGTGGTGATGTTATTGTTTGTTGTTGTTGTTGTGGTGGTTGAGCTTGTGGCGGTAAAGATTGTGGTGGCAAAACAACTTGTTGTGGTGGTAACTGTTGCTGAACTGATACAGTATTTGTTACAATTTCTTGTTGTTGGATAAAATTCTGTTGTTGTTGTTGTTGTTGCTGTAACTGTGGTTGTGTTGTTGCTACAGGAACAAATTGATTTGTTACAGGTATTTGACTAGTTATTGTTGTTTCAGTTACAACGTTTGTTGTTGTTGTTGTTGTTGGTGGTGGTGGCTGGGATGCAACTACTGTCGTTGCAGATGATGATGATATTATGGTTGTAGTTGATGTTGTTACTATTGCTGGATTATCATCGGTTGTTTCTTTCTTTGGATGACTACTATGTTTTAAATTATCTAAACTAATTTTTAATTGTTCTAATGTATTTATCATTTCCGGACCACACATTGGTCCAGTTTCATCTTTCATTATTTCCTCTTTTAATGAACTTACACTAATCTTTTGTTCGATATTACGTTCTTGTTCTAGATTACTATTATCAAGACCAACAACAGGTGCTGAAATTTTTCGAACATTCTCAAATTGTTGTTGTTGTTGTTGAGATTGTAGTGGTTGTTGTTGTTGTTTTACAACACTTTGTTGTTCATCTTCTACTGTTACTGTTGTTATTGTTGTTGTTGTTGTTGTTGATGTTGTTGTTTCACCAAAATCCTTATCTTTAGGTACATCCAAATCACCTGATAATACAGGACTGACTAGAAATCGTGAAATTTTCCGTTGTGGTGGTAATTTTAATGAATTCTCAACATTTTTATTATCATCTTTATCAATTGTATCATCAATCATTTGATTTTCCTGGATTTTATCGATAATATTATCATTAATTAATGCAGTTTTTTCAATATTTTTCAAATTATTCTCATCAACCGATTCAGAACGTAATATATATACTTTTAAATCAACTTTTTGTCCTGGTAATAATTTTAATGATTTATTATTATAGTCTTCCGGTAATGATTCACTACGTTCCAATATCATTGTTGAATTATTTATTAGTTTATTATCATTATTATTATCATTTTCATTCATTAAAATTGATGTTGTTGATGATGATGATGATGTTAATTGTTTTGTTATTAGGGTTGATGATGATGTTGTTGTTGTTGTTGTTGTATATGTATTTTCTGGTGTATAATCACTAGCTGTACTTGTTTTACGTGATACTGTACCACTACTATTTAAACTTTCACGACAACGGAAATTCTGTTGTAATTTTTCGGATAATGTTGTTTTCAAACCATGCAAACTATTAACATCTTCATAATTTGTATCATATTGTGGTTTAATCAACATCTGGCCACTAGTCTCGTCTCTCTAAAGTTAAAAAAAAAATTGATAAATTAATTAATTAATCGATTAATTGATTAAAATAAAAAAAGACCAAAACAAGAATTAAAATAATAATAATAATAATAATAATAGATACTAAATTGTAGTTTCTTTGCAAACAGAAATAAACAACTAAAGAAAGAGAATAGAAATCATTAATTTACTTACAGATCTATGTCTTCTATGAGTTTTTTTATGTGAATGTCTTGTTAACGAAGCATGTCTCACCTGAGGCAGCGTGCAACATCAGAGAGAGAACAATTTGTAAAGACAAATAATTTTAATAAAATTAACCCCAATTCAATATTGTCCCCAGTTATAACCAATTATAATTAACAAGATATAGACCTTGATAAAGCTCCCACTATAAAGGGACGAAACGGCAGTATAAGCAACATTTGTGTTTGATTATTGGTCCCATTGCCCAATATCTTGTTAATGATAATTTTAATAATTATTTAGAAAATGATTTAAAATACTAACATGCAAGACAATTTAAAGAAAAAACTAACTAACTAATGAGAAATTAGAAAAAGAAAAATCAATCTTTCTAACTACGATTCTGTTACCTTCTGTACATAAGGTTTCGGTGATTCTGGTATTTTATCTGGATTAATTTTTAATTGTTCCATAATTTGTTTTAAATGTTCATTTAAATGTTTATATGGTCCAGGTTTTATTAATTCTTGTTTTATCATACCATCAATAATATCATTTGGTGTTGTATCTAAACGATTAAATTTAAAACTGATTGTTTTCTGTTTGCAAAGTAAACGACATTCAACCGTTCCATCTGAATAAACATTATCAACCAATAATTGGTGTTTTAATATTGTTGTTGATGATAAACCACGTTTTCTATTATGTTGTTTTGGTATTTTATCTTCACTAGTTGATGATGTTTCCTCACTTACTTGACCGGATGGTAAACCACTCTCATCTGATTTCATTGATGTTGTTGTTGTTGTTGCCATTTCATCAATATTACTATCATGAATTGATTGTTGTTGGGCAATTTGAGGTTGTTCCTGAATTGGTTGTTGTTGATGTTGAATGTAATCTTGAATAGATGGTGGTTGTGAAACTGTTGATAAACGACGTAAATCATTTTGTTGTTGCTGTTGTTGTTGTTGTTGTGAAATATCAAAACTAGGCATTGGTGGTAATGATACTGTTGATACACGATGATGTTGTTGCTGTTGTTGAGACAATTTTTGTTGTAATTCTACTAAATTCATTGGTGGTGGTAAAGAATCAGTAGATAAACGATGACCTGCATTAAATATGATTTGTTGTTGTTGATCAACAACATCAAGAGGAACTTGAGGTAAAACCTATAAAAAAAAACTTTCAATATTGACTTCCATTTTATATTTTATCAAAAAATTTCACCTGTTGTTGTTGTTGTTGTTGCTCAACGTAAGTTGTTTGATAACTCTGATCTATCGATTGTTGCTGAACCAATTGTTGTTCAATTTGTTGTTGTTGTGTTGGCGGTTGCTGTACGTATTGTACAGCTGGTTGTGGTTGTTGTTGAAAACTTTGACTTGGAGCTTCGATATTTTGTGGAACGTATTGATTCTGAAAGCTCTGTTGTTGTTGTTGTTGTTGCTGCCCTGAAGGTTGTTGTTGTTGCTGAACGGGTGGCACAATCTGTTGTTGTTGTGATTCGAATTGTTGTTGTTGATACAACGGTTGTTGTGAAGGTACTGGTGCTGTTGTTACTGGTGGTGGTTGTTGATAATTTACTGGTTGCTGTGAAGTCTGCATATATTCAGTTTGTTGTTGTGGTTGTGTCTGATATTGTTGTTGATAATTTTGGGGTGTCTGCTGATAACTCATTTGTTGTTGATAAATAGGCTGAGTTTGTTGTTGTTGTGGTTGAATTTGAGGTTGGGAAAAGGTCTGATTAGGTGGCTGTTGTTGTTGTTGTTGTTGTTGTTGATAAGTCTGCTCTTGAATAATTACTTGATTTTGAAGATCTATTTGACTATCAACACTTAATCGATGATGTTCTTGCGGTGGTTGTTGTAGACCAGTATGTAATAACTCAGGTTGAGAGATACTTGAAAGTTTATGTTGAATATTTTCCTTAAAACAACAAAAATTAAATTACGTTTTTTTTCTTCTTTCAATTAATTGTAAATCATAAAAATACCTGTTGAACTTGAAGATATTCGGCTTGTTGTGGTTGTCCCTCAACAACGTAATTCTGTTGTACAAACTGTTGTGGTGGTTGTTGTTTATGAATTATTGGTTGTTGTTGTACTGGTTCTACAGATGTTTGTCGCTGAATGATTGGTGCAGATTGTTCAGTTTGTTGTTGATGTTGTTGAACATATTGAACTTGACTGTCTTGTTGTTGTTGTTGTTGTTGTTGTTGTTGCTGTGGTACGTGTGTTTGTACTTGATCTTGTACAATAGTTTGTTGTGGTGTATATTGAGGATGCATTTGTTGTTGCTGTGTTGTTTGGGCTTGAGTCTGATCTTGCACAATACTCTGTTGTTGTGTATACTGCGGATGAATTTGTTGTTGCTGTGTTGTCTGAGCTTGGGTCGGATCTTGCACAATACTCTGTTGTTGTGTATACTGCGGATGAATTTGTTGTTGCTGTGTTGTCTGAGCTTGGGTCGGATCTTGCACAATACTCTGTTGTTGTGTATACTGAGGATGCATTTGTTGTTGCTGTGTTGTTTGAGTCTGATCTTGCACAATACTCTGTTGTTGTGTATACTGCGGATGCATTTGTTGTTGCTGTGTTGTCTGAGCTTGGGTCTGGTCTTGCGCAATATTCTGTTGTTGTGTATACTGAGGATGCATTTGTTGTTGCTGCGTTGTCTGAGCTTGAGTCTGATCTTGAACAATACTCTGTTGTGGTGTATATTGAGAATGAATTTGTTGTTGCTGTTGTTCCTGTTGTTGTTGTTGTGGTTGTTGCTGTGATGATTGAGATTGTTGTTGTTGTTGTTGTGCAGAAACATTTGCCGCAGTTGTTTGTTGTTGACCAATTTGTTGTTCAACTTGTTGAATATATTGCTGATATTGTAATTGTTGTGCAGCTTGTGCTGCTAAAGCCTCTTGTTCTTTATTTCTTTGTTCACGTTCTTTAGTTATCTGAGCTATTTGTGTTTTAAGAAGTTGTGCAACAGTCTTGGCGTCGTCTTCAAAGATGATACCAGACTTTGCCTATAAAAATATTAATTAAATATTAATGATAAATATTGTTAAGTAATAAGAAAAAAATTACCATTTCTTCAGCTATAGTATCAATTCGATCAGTTGCCATATCAAATTCAAATTGTATTGCTTCATTTTCTTTATGTTTATGTGTACGTTTCTTTGGATCAATAACACGTAAACGAAATACAACTTTATTGTTATCTTGTGATACAACTTCAACTTTTAAACCAACATCTTCTTCAAAAAATGCATGCGTCAATAGATCTTTAACTTTTGGACGATCTTCTTTACGTGGCCTGATACAACTTTCGATAACATCTTTTATTTCAGGATTTTGGACTTTTTCAAAACTGGCCGGTTTCACACCCTATTTTTAAACAAATAATATATTGATACCTGTGTCAATTTTATTTCCCAGTTTTTTAATTATATTGGATTAATTGGGTGTAGAGAAATGACAATTTGTTTAAAGAATTGCCAACGTTTCATCCCCTTTCGAAGACTTTCTCAAGGCGGCAAATTCTTCAAAATTATCTTAGTTAAACATCAAACATTGATTAAAATCAGTCATCAAACACTTATCTCAATATATGACAACGTTTGATGTTTGACTAACAATAAGATAATTTTGAAGAATTTGCCGCCTTGAGAAAGTCTTCGAAAGGGGACGAAACGTTGGCAATTCTTTAAACAAATTGTCGTTTCTCTACACCCAATTAATCCAATAAAACATCAATTCAATATAATATATTGATACTTACAGAGATAACTTTTTTATAAATTTGTGCAGGTCCTGTACATTCTGAATAAGGATATTCACTAGTTGCCATCTCTAACATACACATACCAAATGCATAAACATCAACACCTTCATCGTAATGTTCTTCATACATTTCAGGTGCCATAAATTCAGGTGTTCCTATTACCTTTAAAAATAATAATAACAACAATTGTTTTAAAACAGCAGCAAAATATTCCAAAGAAATACATAAACAAATAAATATCGCAAAATCTTAATTATTAATAACAAAATCCAAAGGGCTAAGAAGATCGACATACCGTTAGAATAGATTTCATCAACGACAATTCAAATCTATAGAAATCATTATTAGAGCAAAGAGGCAGATATAACCTCCAGCAGTTCTAAAAATAAAGAGTACCTTTTGTCTCTTCTTCAGTAAAAGAATGGGAAACTTATGCAGGAAAAATTTCTCCCTGTATACACACTCTTAGATACATAAGAACGAGTATGTAAAATTTAACTGAGAGTTAAATTTAACAGGAGTTTAAGAATATTGGTACGAAAAAATTCATAAGTGATTTCTTATAAGGGAAGATAAATAAATAATCGTTAATAAGCATAGAAAGCAAAATTTCCTGAAGGGTACTAGAACAAAGACTAGCGCCTGGTTGCACCATTCTCTAATAGAACTTAACAGTAGCATACTCTTGAGTAGTTCTACACTAGAACATAGTGTCCAAGACTATATTCTAACAATTAGAGACCTTACGGAGGAGGCAGTAAGACAACAAAGAGTTATACATCTGTTTCATAGATATAGAAAAGGCATTCGATAGGGTAACGAAACAGAGAAATGTATACGGCACAAACATCACAAGAACTTGCAGGAAAGCTGGGAGTAAGTCAGGAAGCTGTTTGATTGACCACACAACATTGCCAGACAACAAAACAAAGATTTTTTGCCCAAAATTGTAACTGTAACGCAAGAAATCGTCGGTAGACCCTGGTCAAGCGACAAAGTCGACAGCAAAACCTGAACGTTTCGGACAAAAGGCTCTTCTCTGTACTATATAATGGGACTAGAAGGGTGTGCTGTATTATGAGCTTCTGGAACCAGGTAAAATCATTACAGCAGAGATGTACCAAGACCAATTGGTACGTTTGAGCGACTCAATTGAAGAAAAACGGCCATTTATTAGACAATGCCGCCATAAAGCCATCCTGCTGCACGACACAATGCAAAACCGTATACAGCAGAAGTCACAAAGAACACCATCTTACACTTGGGCTGGGAGGTTCTCGTATACGCGGCGTATTCTCCAGACTTGGCTCCATCAGATTTTCATTTGTTCCGGTGGACTTTATAGCCTCAACGCCACCAAGTTTCTATCGTGATGGGATTCAGCAACTGCCCAATAAATGGCGTAAGCTCATCGATAACAACGAAGAATATTTCATTGATTAATCCTGTTCGATTTATTTTTAAATAAAGATTGAAAATTGTCAAAAATCGGCAAGAATTAACTATGTACTAGACCTAATAATAAAGGAAAGACTTGGGACTTCTGATGATAGTACTCGTATAGAACAGACCCAATTGAAATGGTAAAGGGCATCTAAACAAATTATAAGAAAATAGACAAGTTAAAAGTGTCTGGAAGAATACGGTACGTTTGGACTACAGATACAGACATTTTTGTGTTTAAATGCAGACTCTTAGTGTGTCTATTCACGTAAAGATATCTGCCAGACCAGGATCTGCGGATCCATCGGGAGATCAGTTCTGCCGATGGATCTGCAAAATCGGGATCTGCGGATCCATCGGGAGATCGGATCTGCCGATCCCGTTTTGCTACACACGCACAGATAATCTCCCGATCGTCTGCCGCCCAATGAGTGAAGATCATGAAATCTTTGCATGTGTGGCAACGAAGGACGAAGATCTGCGAGATCCATCTACCGATCTGATCTTTCATTCAGTTTGAAAATCTCGAAGAGTTTGTTATGACCATCTTCTCAGATCTCTCGACACGATCAGCGTGTGTGTGGTGAATCATAGATCGAATAGCAGATCTAGATCCGTGAAAGTTAAAAATTGACGATTTGGTCGCTGCGTGTGTGTCAAACAACAGATCTGAGCTTCCGATGGATCCGCAGATCCTGATCTCGCAGATATCTTTACATCGTTAGAATTGGAACTTAAAGAATAAATTTTTTCCTTGTACTAGTTTTTATTTATCAATTGACTCGCTACCGGTTTCGACTTATACATACAGTCATCGTCAGAATTGTGACTATTCGCCTGAAGATGACTGTATGTATAAGTCGAAACCGGTAGCGAGTCAATTAATAAATAAAAACTAGTACAAGGAAAGGCTTGGACAAAACCTTATCTACATACATACACTTACCGATTTGGCGAAACTGCGATTTTTCAATGTAGCCAACCCCAAATCACCAATTTTAACTAAACCAGTCGTACCAGTAATAAAGATATTATCACATTTCAAATCACGATGTATAATTGGTGGTGAACGTGAATGTAAAAATGCTAAACCTTTTAAAATTTGTCGACACCATGATTTTAATACTTTTGGATTGATTTTTTTAAAACGTCTTAAATATGTTTTCAAAGTACCACTTAACATTAATTCCGTAACTAAGACAATATTCTTCTTTTTTATACCAATTGATTCCCAATAATTATAGAAACGTACAATATTTGGATGTTGGAGTTTTTTTAACATCTCAGCTTCTTCACGGAAACGTTGTCGTTCAGTTTTATTTAATTTTTTCTCTTGTAATTCACACCATGCTACAGCAACACCAGTTTGTGTATCTAAACCACGATAGACAGTTTTAAATGAACCACGTCCAATTTCTTCTTCATATTTAAAAAATCTACCATCTGGACTAACAGCTATTGGACGATAAACATCATCATCATCATCAACTTTACCTTCTTTGGTTAATTTTAAATTAACAACAACAGCTGATTGTTGTATGATATCTGGATTATTTTCAACATTTTCATCATTACGATGTAATTCATCGATAGTTTGTTCAGTGATTTCGGTCATTTCGGTACGATTTAAGAATAGATTTTTCGGTAAATTATACAAAGGTCCTAATTCTAATAAACGTTTATCATTCTGTTGAATTGTTGCTACTGTTGTTGTTGTTATTATATCACTATCATCTTCAGCATTTGAATCAGTTTCAACTGGTATCAAACATGTTACACCACCATGTTTAACATATTTCTCTTTATTACGTTTCTTATATTTTTCAATTAATAAACAATCAACATTCTCGGCTAAATCATTGACAACACTACTTGCTAATTCATTATTATTATCAGGTATTTCACTACATGAATCATGATATTCTTCATATTCTTCAACGAAATTTCTTGCATCTAACAGATTATCAGCAGATGGTGTTTGTTGTATCATCATGACCCCACCATCACCTGGTATTGTTGATGTTGTTGGTGTTGTTATTGTTATTGTTGTTGTTGTTGTTGTTGGTACACTATTCTCATCATCAATATCATCATCCTTCGTTATCATTGTGGATGAATCAACTTTCAATTGATACATATCTATGATTCTTGTTGCTGTATTGATAATATCATTAACAAATTGTCCAGCAATAAATTTTATATTATTATCATTATCATTAAATAATTGGACTTTTTGTAATTGTTTACGAAATGGTACTAAATTATCAATTAGATTCTCATATGGTATTGATGAACAACTATGTGTACGTGTTTTTTTCAATATATCATCATCATCATCTTCATCATTATCATTATCATTGATATCATTATCACAATTATTATTCAATTTCATTATTGTATAACGATTCAAACTTGTTGTTGTATTTACTACGGTTGTTGTTGTTTTTGTTGTTAATTTTGTTATCTCTTTATCGATTGATTTGGATTTTTTACCTTTCTTCTTTATTGTTGTTGGTGTTGTACTCGTTGCAGATGTTGTTGTTGTTCCTGATGTTGTTGTTGTTGTTGGTTTTGATTTCATTTTTAATCGACTACTCTTATTACCACTGGATTTTTGATTTTTAGGTGACTTTTTCACTGTTGTTGTTGTTGTTTCTTCAACTGTATGATAGCCTTTATTGTTAATATCTGGTATTACTGATGTTATTATTGGATTTGTACCAGCAGTTGGTGTTTGATCGATATATTCGATATTGTCGTATTTGATCGATTCGAAATCATCTTTTATATTCTTCTCCTAAAACAACACAATAATTACACACACAAATCATATGATTAACTAAAAAATTTCCCATAAAAGATAACAATACAAATATTTATCAAGATACTAAAAAAAAAATACAAACAATAATGCAGTTTTTATAATAAAAAAATTGCACAGAGACCGAATAGATAAAAGAATTTGTACCTAAGTTTTATGAAACTTTGATGATTAATAAATAATAATATGAGTAATCTGTATTTTGATAAAACGATCGTATGACTACAAAAATGTATGTTTAATCTTTATCAAAGACACGATTAAAAGTTACTCTGATAAATACGAAGCTTCCTTTAAACAAAGACATTCTATAACTAACTTTCTCTTTGGAGTTTTATTGAAAAAATCAAAATGCATACCGTATCTTTGTTGCCTGTTGTTGTTGTTGTTGTTATTGTTGGGATGTTGTCGACAATAATCGGTACAGGGGAGGAGGAACCAGGAACAACATTGTCTTGTTGTTGTTGTTGTTCCTGTATAACCTCCTCCCCCGATTCGCATGATCTTGTTGTTGTATTTGATGGTGTCCTCTTATGACTTTGTGATTTAAATGAATATCTTGTCAACGATTTCGTCCAACCATGTGAACTTTTTGTATTATTACTATTTTTACTTGACGTACTTGTATCGCTACTTTTACGTGGAATGGTCGGACTGTTATGATAATGACTGAAAATACAAAAAAAAAGACAGTTTTATATTGAAAAAAAAATATATATAAATGTATAACCAAGATACATACTGGCCTTGTTCAAATTTCGGGCAAGATTGCCCCGTGTTTCTATTTCTTCTATCTAATTGTTGATGATTGCGGTGGTGGTGGTTGTGGTGATAATGATGGGGATGACAGGCTTGACACCGACTAGCCCTTAACGATGTCTTTCCAATTGTTGTTGTTGTTGGTGTTGTTGTTGGACCATTAACAAATTGGACATTTTTATTAAAAAAATTCGTAAAATCTTGACACTCTTCTAATTCCAGTCTGATATTTTTCAACGAAATTCTTTGATCGAGTCCATCAAAAATCAAAAATCAAGAAAAACAACTTAAAAGGCGAAAAAAAATCGAAAACAACAAAAACTTGAATTCAAGATTATTTTCGGAATTATTGAGAAAGGTTGGAGAGAAAAAAAGAGGCACCAAATCTTGAACGATGCTAATCTGGAATCAAAAATCAAACTAATTATTAGAGACAAAAAAAAAATGTACTTTTTTGTGACAATTTTTTGAGAAAAATTTCGAACGTACGCCACTGTTTTCGACATATGTCATACGTCAAAATATTTCTCCTTGGATTAATCTTTCGAGAATTTCCAATTGATTTCTAATTAAAAATCAATCGAAGTCTCCGTTAATAATTACAATTATTACAAAATTAGAAACACTAATTGCAATTAGGAGTAATTGCAATTTATGCGATGAAAAATTCGCACTTTTTTTTGCCTTCTTCTTTAACACACTTGAAACGTAATGACAAACTTTTCAAGTTCAAACGTATTTCCTAGAATTTCTATTGTTTGTTGTGTTGTTATTTAATTAAATTGAATTAAAAATACTCGATTTTTGAATTGGTTTTTTGGTTGAATTTTATATAAAAATAAACTTACAATTTTTTTTTCTATAAAAATTGACAACACCCTCAGCTCTATATGAAAAAATCTAGTTCCGACATAACTTTGTAGAGGGCAGGTCGAAATATTTGACATTTGTTGAACAGGATGGCCAATATGAGCACAATAAAATCCCCAAATTTCAAAATTTAATAAGTAAAATTTCCATGTATTTATTGCAAATTTTCTACTTTTATCGTTTATTTGTTAATTAATGTGAATTTAAGTTGTTTTTTTCACTCAAATTTCTATTCAATTATCGACTTTTAAGTGTATGATCGGTGAAGCTCAATGAGTATCTAATTGTAGCTCTATGAACATTCTATAGTATATCCACTTTAGGAGTGGAGTAATGAAAGTGCGTGTGTAGCCCAACGAAATAATTCTATTAGACAACTTTTGGGGGTAGGAAAGTCCGATTTACACCATCTTAGAACCAACAACTCTGTGTTGTCTTCAATTAAAGCTGTTATCTCGCACTAAATTCATCGTATCGTGTAATGCGAACCTGTCAGTTATCACGCGCTGCTCACGTGCTTACCCTGCTCCTTAAATGAATACATATATAGTCTATCCAAAAAGCTAGTCAGCAATCACGCCCTGTGCACGTGATACCAGGCGAGTATGTTTTACATAGCAAAAAATTATTAACGGCTCTAATTAAATTAAAAGTATAACGCGCTATTTGTAAAACAAATGTTATTGGTTGTCAATTTATAACATCGTGTAAATCGTACTGCAGTGTTTTATGAATCGACCAATGGGAGAGTTTCAAACGGATAGACACGTATACTAAAGCTGCCTTCGGTTATTGCAATCTATTCACTTTTTTCGCTCTCGTGCACTCCAAACCGTTCGACTATTGCTTCTGGGGCGAAAAGGATTAACTCCATTCAAATCGACTACCACAAAAATGTTCCAGGTCGCGAAGTGGTGCATGCCGGACGGACATGCGCAGTGATGGAACACGTGCTGCCAGAGTTTAAATTGTATTGGTTTGTAATGATTGGTGGGTTTTTTGTTTAGAACCACCTATAAGCACCAACACGTTCGCTAGTTTCCATTTGACTCTATTCACTTCTATGTCACGTGACCTCGTGCACCTAGAACCATGCACCTAAACCGTGGTGAAATAAACACTACTATCCGGCACGCCAATATACTCATCGTCATACATGTTACATTTTTCAAGACATACAGTTCGCGTAAGAGGAATAATTGCACCAGGGAGCGGACTATCCGGCCTAACTATCCGCTGCACCTCTACTTATAACATTGTCGTCTTGTAGGATACCGGAGGAGAGTTCGATAACTTTTTGCGGATCGGAATGTAAAGATGTTTTAATGGCGATGGCCTGCAACTGGCTTGGCATCTAATGAGAATCATCCTTTACTGGCATTTGTTGACGTTTCTGTTTAGGTTGGGAAGACAGCCAAGCATCTGAGGCAAGAGAGAGCAGATTTTCGTTATGTGATTACCGAAATCAAAGTGGTCCGAGGTTCTCTGATAGCTCAATTGAGCTCATTGAAGCAGAAGTGTATAGAACGCTTACTAGGGTCCCTGATATGGCTAATATGTAGACACCATGCAAGGATGGTAAACGCAAACAGCTATCTTACACTACCAGCGCCATTTATCCGGCAAAAGTACCGTACAAACAGCGAAAATGCAGGCCGGTGTTTTGGCTAGGTAGAAAGTTCCACTTAAATGTAGCGATTTTTCGTTGTCGCAGCGGTGTAGGAAATGTTTAAACTTGGCCGCCCGGCGAAACGCCGGTAGTGTTTTGTATCTCTTTTAGATATTGAGACTTTCTACCCAGCCAAAACTGCGGCCGGCTTTTTCTTCGGTAGTCTGGCATTTATGCTAGGTAAACGACGATTTCGCCGCACAAAATCAACAATAATCCAAGCTAAAACGCTTGCATTAGATCTGTGCGCCCGAGAGTGTTTGCGTAGGAACCTCAAAGGTGCGCAAATTTATATCTTAACAGACGGCCAGGCGGTGTTGAAGGCTCTAAAGCAGAGGTTCCCAAGGTGCGGCCAGCGGGCCAAATGCAAACCCTATGAATGTGGCCCGCGACATCGATGCGATAGTTTACATTTTTATTATTAAATAATAAATAAGTAATGTATTTTAAACCGAAAAATTCATGATTATATCTATCACTGTTGATATAATTCCGTTTTTTTGGCCGGCCAAAAATTTGGGAAATACTAAATTGTCCCTCCTAAGAAAAACTTTGGGAACCCCTGCTCTGAAGGCTTATAGCCTCGAGTCGAAAACAATCTGGGAGTGCCGCTAATCTCTGAAGCAACTCGCAAAGGGCAATAAAGTTACCCTCACATGAGTGCGAGGACATCAGGAAATTAAAGGAAATGCAATAGCCGACGACCTTCCAAGATCAGGCGCAACGGCCTAACTTGTAGGCCCGGAGCCTGTCTGTGGACTAACCAAAAGCCACAGAAGGGCAAAGATCAACAAATGGGAAAAGGACAATAAATTGCTCCACTGCAGACAATATCCAGGTATGCGACAGGCCAGAAAGTTTATTGACTACTCGCCTAAGAAGACTAAGAAGTTTCTTGACCTAACTAGGAATGAGCTAAGACTCATTACGGGACTTCTAACGGGACACTGGCCAGTTAGATATCATCTAAAAAACCTGGGCAAATTTGACAGTGAGAGATGTAGATTATGTGGATTGGAAGATGAAACCTCCGAACATGTATTATGTAAATGTGATACCTTGGCTTGCACTAGACTCACCCACATAGGCGATGTGACCCTGTCGCCTGCCGAAGTGCGAAACAAGTCTCCCAGAGAGATAATCAACTTCGTAAAGAAGATTATTTGAGAAAAACGATAAAAACTGTTTCCAATTCCAAAAATTTCCTGCAAATGTGTTAACCAAATTTTCGTTGGAGACCTGACAAAAAAAAATTATAAAAAGATGCTAGACATCGACACAAATATTACATGTGTGAAATAACCAATTCAATTTGAGTGTAATACAATAATTTATGAAAGAGGTTCAACTCCAAGATCGCCTTCCTCCTCTTCATCATTGTCGGAAGACCAATCTTCCTACTTATCACTAGATTCTATGATATTTATTATAAAAGAATCAGTAGCTAAATCTAGTACATGTTCTTTTTCCATATATTCATGATCCATTTTATCAACGTTATCACAAATATTTATTCAATCGTCTCTCCCCATATCACTGAATTTTTGTTTCGCCAACTCCATCACATCTTGTTATTTTGAAAATGCAGTTTCTACTCGCAACCTAATTTGTCTCACAGTGGCCCAGATTTTCTTAATAGAACGTAGCTCCAGATGATATCACGGAAGCTGTAGCACAATGTGTCCATGTCTCTCCAGCTCTGTGTCCAGAACATACTGTTGACTTTTATTTTTATTTAATGCTAGGATTTCGTAAAGTTCTGGCTTTGTTTTCGTAGGATCATGAGGGATCAGTCTTTGACGAAGCCAACTTTTTGGATGCGCTTAGTTGGCTCGCGATTTAGTGCCACATTGTGGTTTGTGGTATGGCGCATTATCTACATAACTAGCTCGTTCCGGCATGTTGGGGATTAGCTGCATTCTCACTCATTTCATACAATTTACATGATTCATGTCATCGTGGTAGTCTTCAGTTGTGTTTCCTGTAAAAAAATAATTTTACTTGCACATTATGCACAGTAAATAAAAAGACATCTTACCCGATCGAAACATTAATAGTCCATTAGAAACAAAACACTCCCTCCCACCGGCGTGCCCTTTCGACATTGTTATTTTAATACAACATTCATCTAGTATAAACCAGGGGATTGATAGAATATACGCTTCCAAGACGTGATCCACAATTGGTAGAACTTTTGTCTGTGTCTGTTTTTCTGTTTGCTTGTTTGAGAAAAGTTGGCGCTAAAACGGCCAATTCATTCTCAAGGAAACTCTGCAGTTTTAAAGTAGAGACTTCCAGAAGTAACCTACACTTCGTTTCATTTGAATCAGTTCAGTGGAAGCCGAAATATAGGCCTCTTGCTCGTTGCTTGCTCTCCTGTAACTACCACCGTTTTATGGGCCTTATTATCCCGAATTTGAAATGAGCACCATAATAACACTACATATGTAAACACCTCCTCCCCCTCATCGATTATTAGGACAGTGGATTGAATGTGTTAAAGATCGCGAGCTTGACCAACTTTTTATGACGAAAGTCGAGCCCGAGAGCAAACAAGTTGGTCACCCCTGGTATAAACAATTAGTCTTTCTTCACGTATCCATTGCTGAAGTTATGTCGTCAACGATCGCACGGAGAACAGCAGAACTGTATCTACCTATGTAAATGGCGCTGAACGAAATCATGTTTCTAGAGCTGCATTTAGACATGCATCAACTGACAGCTGTCATCACGAACATAACCTTAAATTTGTGTAAATGTCAAAATTTAAGTTTTACAAATTTCGTCTATTTTTAATTAATTTATACAAATAAATTAAGCAACAAAAATGTTTAACAATAAGGATAAGACTGAAAATTGTTTGTTTTTTCGATAATTGTACAACAACCACCACCACGACGACGACGACGACGACGACGACGACGACGACGACCACAACAACAACAACAAGAACAACAGAAACACCAGACCTAGGGGACGATCATATATTTTTGATTGTGCCATTAGTCGTCATATTTTTTATAATGATTCTATCAGCTTTGGTATGCATTTTTCCCTTTCTCTCTAATTAATAAATATTTGAAAAATTCTTGTAACATTTTCCTTTTTTCCCCTGTTTTAGGTTTATTTAATGGCACGTAGAAAACGACGTTTAGATCGGTTACGACAAAATCTAATGACAATGTATGAATTTGATTCAAACGAACAAGAATGGGAATCATTAACTAGCTATGATAATCGTAATTATGTTTTATATTCAAGTACAGAAGTCTAGAATAGAAATTCACCAAAAAAAAGCAACAAAAAAATACTGAATGACTGATATTTACAGTATTTTGTAAATAAATTTGTTATTACTGTTTAAAGGGGTTTTTAATTCTTCTAAAATCCTATAAATCTCAAAATAGTATATTGTAATACAAGTGCGGAAAGGGCTACATTGATTGCAAAACGCTGTCGCTCGTACTCCAAGTTTTCGAAGTTTTAGGGAATTTTGTGGTAGTTGGTATCACTAACCGTGATATTTGAGGTGCGTTACAAATACGGAGTTGAAGTAGAGTAGAGTAGTTATGGAGCGGGGCAGTTAAGGAGTGCGAATAGCGCCATTGTTGTTTGAGCCATTGCGCATGCGTCTACGAATTTACTTTTTTCACTCCATCTACGACGATGGAGTAAAAGGAGCACGATCTATTTGCTCCACTCTCTATTACCCGACCCTTTTATGGTGTAACCCCAAACATAAATGAAAGCTCGAAGGAGTAAAAAAGAGTAAAAAGAGTTGCTCTTTTTACTTTATCGAACGCACCTTTGAAGATTCAATTGTTTTTTTCTGCATTTTTGAAAATTTCAAGTACGTAATGAGTCAAGATTTTTCATGTACTTTACATGAAATAATAATAATAATAATAATAATAACTTGCTATGATTATTACTCGACGTTTAGACGTGTCAGTAATTCTGTCGCCAGTTCTGTCAAATTAGCAGATCTTGTGTTCGGTCAACTGTCTTGTCCATTCAGTTCACAAAAGGCGGGAAACCACGCAATGGTTTACGGCATTAGTGCCATTTTGTTGATGAAAATTGTAGAATATGCATAAGAAGTACAAAACAGAAAATTATCCGGAGAAAATATTAGACGAACCCATTTTTTTTTTAAACGAGTAGATTTTGATGCAAAAAACAAGTTATTAACATATGTATCTTCTTCATGAAAAATTTGATGTTGGCAGCAAAAAAATTACTGAAATTTTATGATGCCAGCAATGTGGTTCTGCCACAATGACATTGCGCCAGTGCTGTCTCGAAAAAAGTCTTGCCAGCGCTGTCAAGACAGCGTTACTGTCGAGCCAGTGAGGGTTTACACGCGCCAGTGTCAGCACTGACACGTGTAAACGCCCCGTTATTATATCGTTTGTTTTTTAGCTTAGTTTAACATTTGACGTTTAATATAAGTGTCAAATATTAATTCATATACCAACTTTGAAAAAATAAATTATACTAGACCGAAAACAGTGCTTTAATAGTAGCTATTTAAGCACGGAAATAGAAAAAAAGTAAATTAAAAAGAAAAAAAGAGATTTTCATTTAGTTACAGTGAAATGTTTAATTTAGAAATTTCAAAAAGAGAATGATATGATATAAATATTTACATGTACAAGTAAATTATCAGATATAATAATAATAATAATAATAATAATAATATAATATATAAAGCAAAAAAAATTTTTAAAAATAAAGACAAAAACAAAACTAAACTATAACAAGAATTAATACAATATTTTTTTCATTCAAAAAATTTTTAAATCAAACGAGACAGAAGTCCATTAATTATAATAATAATAATAATTAATAATAATAATCATAATAATAATGATAAAAATGGAAAACAATTTAATTAATTAATAATTAATAATTAATAATAATGATAATAAAAAAGTCATTAAATATTTCTACTGCAAAAAAATCTATTACACTATATTCTACATGCAGTTATTTAAAAATGTGCATTTTTTTATACATATTTTGCTAATGTCTCTCACTTAAAACGCTTTATTATTATTATTTACTTCTTTTTTTTCTTTAAAAATCAATTAATTAATTAATTCTTTAAATATTTCTGTGTGTATGTGTATCTTTTTGTGTGTTCCTTCCTTACTTTCTTATCATGTAAGAGCAGAACATTACGTATTCATTATCATTATTTCATTAATAACTTCTTTACAATGTGTATACATTGATTATAATTGGAAGAGTTACATTTTTTATTTTTTTGGTTGTATTGCCAAAAATATACATTCTTTCCGTTTATTATTATTAGTATCTCTAGAAAAAATTTGTAGAAACGCTAAAATATTGCACACATATCTCTATCTATTATTTTATTTTAACGAAAATTTCTCTTTTTTTTTTTGTTTGGTTTGTGCTATATTTTATCGTTTTTTGATTTTCCTGAAATTTTCGTCAAATATATGGAAGAAATTTGTATTTAAAAACAACTAAAAAAAAAAATAATAAAAAACAGGAGGAAACAAATATG
>JAZBHA010000465.1:1386-15221 GCA_037464855.1 Iselma pallidipennis | reverse complement strand
AATAGATGAGGAAGGAAGTTAATAGTTTTGATTATTATTGATATTAATTTTTCGAGACTAATAATATTTCAGCAACAATATCAACAACAACAAATAATATTATTTGAAAGATTTATAAATATGTAAATTTTTATGTTATTACTATTCTAGATATGGTGGAAATATATGGAAAAATCGTTAATATAATGTACTGTTGTTATACCACTATACGGCCGTCACCACCACCACCACTACCACCCCCGTCCTGTCCTGTCCTGTCGTCTTACATTCTCTCTCTCTCGTCGTCAACACGGGCGATTTTCTTATAGGTTTCCACCCCCACCAACCGATGTTTTAACGAAACTTTGTTGCTTTTCGTGGTGAGTTCGATTTCTATCACGATTTGTGGAATTATAAAAAACTTTTTTTACGGCATTTTTACACATGCAATACTTAACACGCGACCATTTTTCCACCCATCTATCTTTTTCTATTTCTTTATATTTCTATACTTATTTATATGAAAATTACTATACTACATCTGTTTTAATTTAAATCACGACACCATCATAATCATAATCATCATTATTATTATGTTTATTATTATTATTATTATTATTATTATTGTTATTACTATCAAACAGTATCCAAAAATAGTCATTGGTGGTAATAGAAAATTTGTTTCAATCCGTATAGAAACCATCTGATTGACAATTAGACATAAAGCCAATATTGAGATATTTATAAAAATGTCCATCAACCCTCTTGTATTTTTCGGTTTCAATGTCTGCCAATTCATTTGGAATACATATTTTTATGTATATGTTAGCAATGATGCTGTCAGAAACAACATGTCTCTAATAATTATTGTTGTTGTTGTTGTTGTTGTTGCCATTTGTTATCAATTACTCCTAAATTATTGATAGGTTTTTATGTAAAAGTTTTATGGTATGCAATTTTGTTTTTTTGGGTGGTCTCTTTAATTAGAAATTTAATTTTTTTTTTGTGTGATTTTATTAGAGAGTTCCTTTAATTCATTACCTACAATGTATATGAATATAGTTCTTGTTATTTTTTATTTTTCTCTATAAATACAATTTTCAACAGACCATATCTTGTATTGTTTTAAAATATTGTTTAATGGAGAATTTCATGGTCTTAATGATTCAATTAATTACCTACTATTTTTTTTATGTTTTGTTTTGATATCCTAATAGATAACGGTGATATGATTTTATAATTTCTATTAACCATTCTACCATATAGCTTTGAACCGGATCAAATTAAAGAAAAAAATAAGGAAACAAAGGTTTAATTATTAAGGAACTGAACGTTATTTGTAAAAAGGTCGGAGTTCTTGGTGGATTTTCTTGTAAAATCTTGAAATTACTGAAAATAGTAGAATATTCTCCTTGCGATCTACCTACAACTAGCATTAAAATCTTGTTCTGTTCAAACTGTATCCCGAATGATCATCTTCCTCAAGAAACCATTAGTGATTGTTCGTTACATTAAATTAGGTGTTTACAAACTATTCAGAAACTATAATATAATAACAAATGTTTCATGATTCCTCAAAATGAAAATCAGAAAAAGAGAAGTAAAACTACTGCATCTTTGGTCAGATAGAAAAGCAGGTAGAAACTGTGTCTCAAAAACTGCGCCACGCACTACTGAACTGCACTGCGTAGCAATATGCGTTGGTCCATTAACTTGCATCTTACAGATACGAGGTGGACTTAACAACGCATTGATTGTGGGTGCAAGATTAACCGTGAAAAGTGTAAGCGTATATACCATGCTCTCGCGGCTGATCGAAGTAAGCTGAGCAAAAGGGACTACTTGTGCAAATCATCCATTTGACTTAAACGATTTCTGGCATTGCTTGAAATTAATCTGCACAAGCCGGTAAAACTGAACGTTTGGTTACTACACGTTGTTCAGCGAAAGGTGAACTAATTGGTAATAAAACTTCACAATAGTAAAGTACGAACATTCATTACTGTATGTTTCTTTTTCTAATGCACATATAAAGTTAGCCGTGTTTTCAACGAAATATAGTGATTCAAGTTAAGCTATAAGTTCAGTGCAAACGAGTGTGCACAGTGTACATAGCAGATGTTTAGAAAAAGATTACGTAGAAGCATATGTCTTAGTTTGGTAGCCGCTAATCTAAACTGACCATATCCCTACTAACGTTTTGGTTCCACATAGGTTTCATTACCGTTCAGCTCATTTTTTGTTCGGCACAGAACAGTTCATGCTGCAGCGCATACATATTGGAACGCAGTATTTGCTTAGTGAGATAATGGAACCAGAAATCAGAAAAAGAGAGGTAATATCACTCAATCGTTGGCTAGAGAAAGAGAAGCATACACAGGCCAGGTAAAAACTGAGCCTCAAAAACTGCGCCACACAGTACTGGAATGCTGCATATTGGAATAGAAAAACCTGAACTGCTCTGCTTTGTACTGTCTGTGTTTCCTGTGTCTCAATATGCGTCGGACTTTACTCTGGTCGAACTGAACACTAACGGCTGATTTCTCCAACACGGATCAAACGTCAAATTTTGGTCTAGTATTAAATTGTACAGTATTTTCGGCAATATAGTGACATCACTCCAGTTGAGAGACGTTGGTGAAATGGTTTGATACACGATTTTTTGGCATTTGATACCGTATCACATGTTTGATCCGTGTTGAAGAAATCGGCCGTTAAGAACGTTGTCTGTTAACTCAAAGCGGAAAAAAACTGTATATTTTGCATCGAAATACTAAAATATAAATACAATTGATACTTTTGGAATATCTTCAGAGTTTCATTGCGTCTATTTGTTCTTAGTTAGACTGTAGCCTACAGTGGCGTAGCTTAAATTCACAGCTAAAGAATAAGTTTTGCTTCCTAATATTTCACTCGAAAAGACAAATAAAAGAACACATTCCTTAATAGCCGAACTGTTCGAATGAAAACCAAACAATAATCGTCACAGTAATTGGTGTTCCTTAATAGCAAAGAATAAGAAATGTTACTAGATCCACGTAAAGGGCAACGATGTCCCGTTATTAGCTTTCCAGTTTATACACTAATCGTTTTCTTCAATATTCAAACAACCCCACTTCAAGGGGGGAGGGTTTCTATATTTGATAAAACTACCAAAACTTAAGGAGTGTGAAATTCAAGAATTTGGTGCCATCGGGCTTATCGTTAGATCTAAATTTGAAATACACAATACTTGAAACTCTGTAAATTTGATCGTTTTCGCAGTGTTATACGAAAAATCAGTTTGAAAAAAATTTCGTAATTGGAAAATTAAAAGCAATTTCAGATTCAGAAGCGTCAAGTATTCTAAACTGTAAACTGGAATACGATTAGATCAGTGGTGTAACTATCTATTCGCGCAGCCTCGCGACCGCGATGTGGCCCCGAACCTTTGGCAGTTCAAAAGCACGACGCGATATAAACTCACCACTGACTAATGAGACAGAAAGCTTGATTTTTTTCGAAAATAGTCAATAAACAGAAAATTCGAACGCTAAGGTCTGGCGCTTATTGAGACACAGTCCAGCACAGCGCAGTGTAGGACAGTTTAGGTGGCAGCGCATATTGAAACGCAGTATTTGCTCTGCTCTGTACAGTGTGTTTCCTCCAGCGTCTCAATATGCGCCGGCCCTAAATTTCGAAGAAATTATTTAGAGAGCTTAAAAATTTTAACAATAAATAATATTTTGTAATAAAAATTCAATTATTTCCTTATATCAAATTTCAGTAACAATAACAACAACAACATTTAAAACAATGAGCAATAAAATGATGTATGCAATAAACTTCAAATAATTACTTCTTCTAGTAAAAGTAGAACATATATATTTACATGATACTTAACTGTAAATTGTGAAAAATCAGAACTAAAATAATCAAAAAAATAAACCACTTAACCATCTTGCGCTATTATTTATTATTTAGGAAAAGAGTTGATTCTTTCTAGTTCTTTCAAAAAGTAAACTTATCATTATTATTATTATTATTATTTTGATGATTGTAGAGATAATTCTTGAAGCGAGTTTAATTGTGCATTGTTAAATTATGCTTATTTCAGATTGAAATTAAACTAGAAAAAAAGAGTATTTAGAGCACAACCAGAAGGATCACTATACAGATAGAGGAATCTAAATTGATTATAATAGAACTATTAATCTTCTACGTATCCTCAATCTGTATATTATTAATTTTAAATGATTTATTTTGTAATGGCGTGGGATATGATTTCAATAGTAGATAATAATAATAATAATAATTTTGTAATTAAATATTTGGGTTATTTGTGACGAAATTTCTAAGATCGCATGTTTCTATTATTATTTCTATTATTATTATTATTATTATTATTATTATTATTATTTTTGTTAATTCTATATCTGTCTATCTTGCTCCTGTAATTTTATGTATCTATTGTTTTCTTAAAAATTGATTACTAGATTTTTCTATATCTATCTCTTTTTGATTTTCTTCATATGTTTAATATTGTTTTTGTTTGTTGTAATTTAATATATGTATGTATGTGATAATTATCTATATAGTTTGGTAAAATACGAAATTATTTTTATATTGAATAGCAGGAAATGATTCAACCGATCTATGAAACTTTTTTTTTGTAAAATTTATTTACAATAATACGAAATAATATATTATTTGGCCTAGAATTGTTTAATTGTTTAATTAATGAATTATTTATTTTTTACTGTTTTAATTAATTGTTGTTAGATTTTAAGTTAATTGGTTTTGAATTTGTCGCAAAACTGTAGATATCGCTAATAATTTACTAAATTGGCATGTTTTCCAATTATTAGGCTTAGAACATAATGAGACGTTTGGTTTTATGGGCGATACACATTGACAGATACAGAACGCGACAGCAATACAAATCAACCAATAAGTTGTTCCGTTGGCGCTTGCTGACTCGTTCCACGTCTGTAACGCTGCGCATGTGCGTTCCTTGAGCTTTTTAGTAAGTTAGAAAAGCGTTGAGAAAATGATGCTCCGTTGGAAGCTTGCGCTTGCGCATATCATTGTATTCTAAGCCTTAATGCAATCGTAACTAATTGATAATAATCTGTGACTTACCTTTCTTTGGTATGAGTGATTTAAGTAGTAAGATGGCCTGTTCATCACATGCCCATGCATGCATTTTCCGATAACTATCACGTCCTTTTTCCGTTAATTTATCCCATGGTTTCGGTTTCGATAATAATTCCGATACAGTACCTTGTGATAAACCTAATATATATTTAGCAAATAATCTTTGTCCAATATTATGTATTGATAATAATTCTCTAACACGTCTAGCAATATGTAATGTGTCTAAATTTTGCGATGCATATTTGTCCATATTATAACGTAACATTTCTTGTAATTTGGCTTCCATTGGATCACCTTTTGGTATTAAACTTTCACCTAAACGTCCAACCATTGCACCAGGTCCTAAACCTAGATCTTCAGCAAAACGAAACGGTGAACGATGATGATCATCAAAACGATATGGACTTTTTAATGTATCATCATTTCGTAAGAAACTATTCACTGCACACATTGTCGCCGCCGTTATCGGAATATTATTATTACTTAAATGATGGTTATTATTATCTTCTGGACTTCTTGGATTACCATTTATTAATGGTTCAATTGGTGGAGTTCGTGTTAATAAACCACCATCATTTGGATGTGTTGGTGTTGTTGGTTCTGTTGATTTTTCTATTGATTCAGTCATTGGTGTTGATGGTTTTGTTGGTATCGTATGTTGTATTGTTGTTACTGTTAGATTCGATGATAACGATGACGACGATGATGATGATAATGATGATGATGTAGTAGTGGTCGTTGTGGCTGTCGTTCCTGTTGCCGCTGCTGCTGCTGCTGCTGCCGCCGCCGCCGCTGCCGCTGCTGCCGCCACTGCATCTGTATTACATGGTGATCGGGATATTATTCGGTTATTTAAGGATATTTGTTCTATACTACGACGCCAATTGGCAACAATCTCTTCACCTAACATACTACCGAATGTTTCGACGTTATGAAATGGATGAGGTAAGGTGGATGGTGGTGTGGGTGGGATAGATGGGGGTGCGTCTGGTAGAGAAGACGGCGGATTTGCAACCCCTGGAAAAAAAATGGAAACAAGAAGCTCAGATCAACAACAGTTGTCGCAACAGACTGGTTTTTCTCTTTAAAAATGCACGGCAGAAGGAGGAAAATTTTCAACACAAAATTACTAAAACAAAGAAACAGAAGTAATAGAACAGAAAATTTTTTTTAAATGTAATTTAAATTTTGAGCACGAAAAACCAGTGAATATTCACAAAATATTGTTCCTTATCACATAAAATCAAAGAAAAAAAAACACCTCCCAGCAATTATCACAAACATGGATCTTTACAGGTGGTAACACATTAAGGAAAATTTTTAAATTGAAATTTAGAAGTGAAAAAAGGAGGAGGTGGTGAAGAAGAAGAAGAAGAAATAAAGACGATGATATTATGATGTTGATGGTCGGGGGAGACGTGCAAAATATAAATAAATTATATTTTTATCAACAAGAATCATCAATGGGTTTGGATAAACGACTTCCGTTTTTTCATGGTTCACCGATTGTAATTTATAATCACATTGTACTAATTAACAACAACAACAACAAAAAAAGCCTAGCATAAAAAGAAAAAATTCCGGAATAATTACATTTAAATTATGTTAATATTATTATTTTCAAGCATCGAATTTTCAATGACCAGAGTCAGGGGGACGAGAAGGATTTTTTTGGAAATTTCTTGAATACAATAAGAATATTTGACTAGATTTAATCTTCATATTTCGTTAATAGCACAAAAATCAATTTTCGGTCACAGAAAACAAGGTTATTGTGTAAAAAAATGGAAAAAGTAAATAGAGTTTCACCGATCAAACTAGTTATTTCAACAACTTGAATTCACATAGAAATGACGAAATTCTATTTTATAAACAATAGAAAATGTCTTTTATTGTCAATTTCACAAAAATTAAATATATATAGAGAGAAAAAAAAAATATAGAATAATAATAAAAAATAGAAAATTGTGTCACATTGTCTAGATTCGAATGAACAAAGCAGCAAATCTATATACCTTCAACTTCTTGCGTTGTAGTTGGTGTTGTTGCTGTCGGCGTCGTTGTCGTCGACGTCGTCGTCGCCGCCGTCAGTGATGATGATGATGACAATGATGTTGGCGTTCTAACCCTGTCTTGTGGTTGTTGTTGTTGTTGTGGTGGCTGATGTTGTAAATTTCTCGCTTTTTCTAATAATAATTCGATTGATTTTACATCGGGATTTGTGGACAGATCCGGCCGGAGGAGACTGGAAAAAGTACAATGTTTCTTCTTTAATTACTCGTATTATTATTATTATTATTATTATTATTATCAGTGAGAATAAATGACGACAATTTTTTAAACAAACAGTAATAGAATTCTGTAAACATTTTGAAATTAGTTCATGATTAAGTCTTTAAAAAAAAATGAAAAAATCTCTCTTTATTTCTAAATGGTTGTAAATCAAATCATAAAATTACTTTCAGATAACAATAGTTCATGTTTGTATGTATTTAGTAATCATGAAAATTGTGGGATTTTCATTGTGATGATTTAATAAAAATTCGAAGGAGGGAAAAAAACGAACGACTAGAAGAGATACAAAAAAATGTCTGTTTGTTATTATAACTTTTCAATTTTTATATCCGACATACCTTAATTCCCTTTTAAGATCATCATAATCCCTTTGTGAATCTAGTTTGGCTTCTAATCGAACAATATGTTGCCGTTTCTGTTCTAATTGATCTTCTAATCTTGATATTTGTGTTATTGATGATTCTTTTAATTTTGATACGGTTGTTTGTAGTCTTTGTACTTCTTCCAATAATTGATTTATCTGGAAATTAAAAATCAAATCTATAGAAACTGAAAGAATTACGTATTCAGGTGGTTTTTTCAAACTCATCTAAGGCTATGTCTACATTATTCGTAATCGAACTAGAACTCGTACCCGCCGGACTTGTACCGCCCAAGCTCACGGCTTTTGCCCCATGAACCACGAGCTCAAAGTTAAGACTCCGTGCGAGCTATACCTATATAAATACATAGTGATTTCTAGCAAAGATAATAATTTGCAAGAGCAGTCGATACGCCAATCAATCGTACTAATGAAAATGTGGTTCTAAAACCCTATTAGACGATCCTAAAATGAACCAATTTTGAGAAATCTCCGTATTTTTGTGCAAGGATTGTGGTCTTTACGATACACTGATTAAAGAAAGCGTTCCACCAATCAATAGAGCAAATAAAGATGTAGAGCCAATACCCTGTCACGTTTCGTAGCTCTCACAAGTTTTTTGGAAATTTTGATTTAAAAATGCATACAGCTCGCACGTAGCTTTAAGCGTAATTATTGCAGACATACCTTGAGTAGTCAACTATCGATATTTCATCACTTTTAATTGAAAAATAATTTCTCATGATTTGTGAAAGATCTCAATCAAAGTTGTAAGTGATATATTGGACTCACAAAAGATGCAGATAAATGTTCATCTCGCGATTTCAATTAACACTATTAAACCAATAAGTAAATTGACCAATATTATCAATATTAATGAAAAAAAGTATACCCGAATTTCGAATTTTTTCATGACCTTATAGTAGATAATAATTTGGAAAATTACATTTTAGATAACAAAGTTATTGAATAAGGAAATAAAACTTGAAATTAGAGTAAAAAAGTGGAAATTTATTTAGAAGAAAAACCAAAAAAACTAACAAGAACTACTAAAAGATAAACATTTGATTTGAAGAGAACAAATGAAAAAAAAAATGCGCAAATTACGATTGAGAAATTAAATTAAATTTAACAAAGATACAGATGTACTCTTGATGTGTAATTAAATAAATATTGAATGAAGAAAAACATGAATAAAAATTAAATCGTAAATCAATCCAGATTTGGAAAAAACAACACGAAAAATCTAGAAAATTCTACAATTTAGCAAAATATTAAATGTAAGACTAACAGCAAGATAGATATATATTTAACGTAATTTAGGAATCAATCAATCGAACTCCTCCATACCCACCCCTTTGCCAGTATGTATATATGAAGACATTAATCTGTTCAACCCCTTCATGTATAAGGTGATATAGATCGATTGATTAAATTCCTTTAGAGCGAATATCGCCCTTATATGCAATCCAGAAAATTCTCTCTCTATCCCTTATTCTCTCTCTCTCTCTCTCTATTTAATTCAACCACTATACTCAATCACGAATAAATAGATATCTATCGGAATAACAGATGAAATTATTAAAACATAATCGACATACGTTCTAGTAGGATAAACAAAGATAGGCACAAAAGTTGAGTAGAAGGAGGATAGAAAAAACCAACCCCCTGGTTTAGGAGAGTTTTATTTGTGAAATATTGGTTGCTATTTATCATCCAATTTTTTCCTGAAAAAATTTTTTTTTTGTCGAACTATAGACCTTTTCAGGTGTTATCTCTCTCTCTCTCTCTCTCTCTCTCTCTCTCTCTCTCTCTCTCTCTCTCTCTTTCTAGTAGTATATGACTGGTTCAAGTTATTTGGTGGGGGAATGTGCAAAAAGGGGGGAAAATTTCAAAATTAGCAAAGAAAGCTCAATGCTTCAGAAAGTTTCAATTTTTTCAACTGATTAATCATAGTAGGCGTGATGATGATTTGTTATCAATGATATTAGTAATAAATATGATTGGTGATAAGAACTAGTTACTTACACGTTGATTATCAGCCATTGGTTTGTTTTGATAAAAATAAATAATAATAATAATAATAATAATAATGATAGTTGTTGAAGAGAAATTTCTTGTTATAGTTGTAAGACTTCGACGTCTTCAAACAACCATAGATAACTGAATAATGTGATCCTTTTTTTGTAACGATAAATTAACATTACTAATTATTGTGTAATAAATAAATTGAGGCATAAATCAGATTATATTGTAATGTAAACGAAAAATGATGAACATATGCAAACAATATCAGATAAATTATCTTCTTCTTTTTTTTATTATTCTAGAAAATAATCTTAATATAGATATATCTATGAATAGGAAGCTAGATATTGTTTTGGATTGGTTAAATAAAGGGGTAAAGATGGTCGGAGGTATAGAGAGGGAGAGTGATACCAAGATATATACATTTTTTTTTTTTGTAAATATTGAAGTAACCTGGAATTATCAAACAACATCAACAACATAAAACACAGTTCCATTATCTATTTATCATTTATTATACGAAATCAAAATTTTTCAATTTAATCCAACAAACTGATAACAACAATTATAATGAAACTGATAACGGCAAACAAATGGCGTCGAAGACTAAATACTTGAATAAATATTGGCTAATAATAATCATCATCACTTTTTTTTTCCTTGAGAAAATTTTCGTTCTACGCTTCACATCCTGTTAATTAAGTCGCTTTCTTTCTTTCTTTCTCTGTCTCATCATCACTTCATCTAATAAACTTACCCGAAAAACGCAACAACAACAACAACAACAACAACAACAGCCAATAAACTCAGAGGAAGTAGGAACTATATAGAAGAGACGCCACGTATCCAATTTAAATATTATATCTCGTATTTTATCCCAATCAGTCAGTGAGTGAGATCCTGCCCCTCTTACACCCCACCCCCCTCGTGAGTTGTAGAAAATGAAAGGGGTGAAACATGTACTAGTATATCTACATAGAGAGATAAAGAAAGAGAAAGAGAGACTCTTCTACTCATATAGCTTAATCACTCTCTCTTAGCCCCCCCCACCCTTGCCCCTACCCCTGCCGCCTTGAAAGTATATAGTATGTAAAAGGGGGTGGCGGACCGTTCTGACTCTCCTTCCTCTCACTCACCCCCTTTTATTATTTTCTCTCTGTCTCCTCTATACTCTTTTCGTATATGAACGAACGTACGTCTAAGCTCCAATAATCAATAATTATACTGAAATATAAAGAGAAAAGAGCCCTGGCGAATGCCGATTTGGTTGTAGTAGTGATGGTGGTGGTGCTAATGAGAAAGACAAAAACAACAATATTCTACAAATGAACAGAGATAGCGGTGATTATATATATAGACAACAGCATCAAAATGAATAGGGATAAGGGTGTAAAGAGGCGAACAGGGGGGTGGGGGTGGGTGAACGTTTGTTTCGACTCTTATTCTTGCTTGGTTTGCATTTATTGGAGACCATCGAAGTTTATGTTATTTTGATCTGTATTGTAATTCGTGTGGATCATTGTAATCGGATAAGAATTTTGAAGCTCCCGCCACAATCCCCCCTACTCTGTACAGACACCAGAAGCGGGAAAAATGAAATGATCGGAAATTTAGGGTAGATGGAGGGGGGGAGGTACAATTTTAAAATCTATATACATATCTGCCATCTCTTAACCACATTCTATATTTCGGTTTTGGTTCTCAATTCGTTCCCTCATTTCGTTTCCCTTTTGCTACGTTACTACCACCACTACCAATACTATCTATACCCCCTTGTGTGCTTGATTCTACACCACCACCTCCATCCAACCACCCAAACCACCCATCGACTCCCCCATCTGTTCTGACAATTAGAGTGATACCAACTAAGTCTGAGCAATATCGATTGATTATTTGCTATCTTTCTTGTACATGTGATTGACAATTTCATGTCTTTGTTTCACATATACGGGGAGATTATTCATTTGCACATTTAGAATAGTCTCGCTACTTCTCGCTATACCTCAACTACTACTACCACCCCTCTTCTCCTATATAAGCGCGCCGCCAAAATATTATCCTATACGGCATACCTACCCTTCCAAGATAACGTCTGACCGCCTGTACAACGTCCGGACGGTTTTTCCGATTTCACCCTTCTATCAAACATATATAGGATTTTCGAACTGAATTTCTACTGATCAAGTCTTGTCAATTATACATTTTAGTCTTAATTAGCTTTGAGGCAACGAACACAACTCTCTAAGGACTTTTGACGAAGAAAAAATTAAATAGGGTAAACTGTTCAACAAAGGGGTGAATTAGAGTAAATTTGTACGAGAATAGTTTTGTTAATATTACCAAATAGAATGTTTTTTTAATGACCCGGTACGAATTTTCCTCTTCATTTACTCCATGACTGACACACTTCAACAATTTTCTTAGAATCATGGAAGAAAATGAGATTTGTTACATATATGAATGATTGAAAAAATTGCTTCAAATTATGAAAAAAAAGCTGTATGTATGTAAAAATTCGAAACCATTATGTTGGTCCGGTAAACCGTGACCAGACTTTATGAGAAAATTATATGTAATTTCAAAATGTAATAAAATAATGAGAGCAATTGATATATAAGGAGAATTATCAAAAAAAAGTATGTGACAGCAATGCTTTTTTCTTCTTTTAGAGTTGTTAGTAGTGGGTGGTGGTGGTGGTGGGAAAAATGGGAATTATTCCGGACCTGTTCCCAATTTGAGTCACCAGCAGGTTGCTCATTTGCAATGACTGATTGTCTATGTTATTAAGACGGTCCGTTGCACATCACTGCCCCCCTAGAACCTTCTCCATCTGTCTATCTCACTCCCTGTTTATATTATATACATATAGTTGTTTTTTTTTCTATACTTGTACATGATTTTAATTTCAAACTATTGTTAAACCGTCATTCAATTCTAAAATAAACTCAAATAAATGAAGGAGAAACGAAAAAAAAGAGAGACAAAAGAAAAAATACGATTATTTTCTTGGTTTGCAATTAAAATATGATGAAAATAATAAGGTCAAAGATATTGGCCACTAATATTATAATCAAATCAATGCATTCATATTATCCTATCTTTTTTTTCGTCCAAATTCTATCAAACAAGTCAGCCATTTTAATTGGAACAATTATGAAGAATCTTAATCCTTAAATTCATTATCGATGACTTCTTCTATCTCTGTCGAAATCGCACTGTTTTTTAGATTTGTTGTTTTGTTATCTTTGTCTTTATCAATAATATTCTGATTCGGAAATGAATAAGTTTGTTAAAGTTCAACTCACTCACACCACCCACTATCTGCCGCCACCACTACCGCGCCGTCCCCGTCCCCCCCTCAACCGTTTACTTTCTATGTCAAACTCTCCACCCTTTCGTGCAATCTTCCAATTGTCTGAAATTCATCTTCTTGAAATTCCACTTCAAGCTGTCAATTGTTGATTTGACAAGCTAATGAAAAGATTGACAGTTCTTGAAGTTGATTCTTCTTCTAAATTTATTGTATTTGTTCCAATATTGGTAATGTCCGGGTAATAGGTGATCAGTTGGAATAGGCACTGGACGACAAAACGTATCGCGCGCTGATTAGGCCGGACTGTCATTTATTTTGACATTTTTCCCGAAATTTTCATCAATAACTCTTAAAATTTCCACCTATTTATACCTTCTCCCAGTCACAACCCCTTTACCAAAAACACACACACACACACACATTGAATCGACAAATCAAACTAAAGACAATTCTTGTGTCGTATTAAAACGAATTAAGATCTGGCGGAACAATCCATAGACAAATCCCCAGGGTGTCATCCCAATAGATTGAATCAAAATGGCGGCCATTGCACGCATAATTGCTCCATCTCGCATACTACTCAATCCGAAGTTCTGTCTTAAATCTAAGCATTAGACATCACTTCGGGAATTCCCTCACAGTCTCTTTACCTTATGGGAACCAAGAGAGGCGCGAACAACTCGAGGGCGGGTTATTCCATTGTTTTGCGTGTCACACGTAGGT
>JAZBHA010000464.1:36815-64154 GCA_037464855.1 Iselma pallidipennis | reverse complement strand
ATTGGTATTTAATTGAATCAATTAATCAATCAATTAATAAATTTCGGGGGTGGTTTTTTTGCTTACAGGTAGTGTGTTTCGTGGATTTTTTACAATACGTAAAAAAGATCCACAAAATCGTCTTCCCACATCATCAACATGTTTTAATTTATTGAAATTACCGAATTACCAAAAAAAGAGTACGTTACGTGAGAAATTACGGTATGCTGTAACGTGTAATACAGGCTTTGAATTATCTTAAATTTTTTCTGTTTGTTGACAAATTTTTGGACTTTCTACAAAATATAAACTTTAATCCATATCAAATCGGTAAATAATATTCTGTTTATTTTATAATAATGACCGATAATATTATATTATATAGACGTCATTTGAGTTTTTACATGATAAAGTCCTGAATTTTTGTATAGTTTTTTTTGTGGTGCAATTTTACGATTTTATTAATTATTAACAGTTGTGTTGTTCTAATTATGTGATAGCTGTATTTGTTGTGAATATCGTCCGAAATACACATATATTTTGAGGTCAAAAGTGTTTTTTTTCGCCCCCACAACCCCAAAAAATTCTGTGGATCAATCTAAAAATAACTACAGTCACAAGAACCGAGATACTTTCAACTCAAAAAAATCAAGTTATAGCGTAATCCGCTTATAAAGAACTGAAAAATGACGATTCGTATTTATATGATTTGACGTCAATTACACGTGCATTACTTTTTAACGAAATTTTTTCGGCGCTTTTTGGCACCTACTCGGGAATTTATTCAAATTTTCCAATTTAGACAGTAATTATAGTGCAGTCTCCACCCAAATAAGTGTATTTATTGTTGCACGAAGTGTCCGCTTTAGAGAGGTATTCTTGAAAAGTGACAACAATTACACGAAAACAAAGCAAATTTCCAACAAATATGGAACTTAAACGTCATAAAATCGAGTCTAATAGAGATTGTCGCATTTATCTTGATTTGGGGTCAATATTTTTTAAATTAATCTCTTTATACCTTGATTGTAATCTTTAGGTAATCTACCTGTAATAGTCGTGTTTGATTTTTTCCATACAATAATCGCACTGTAGTCAGCTGTTGGTCTTCCACGCATGCGCAATCGAATTTTCAATTGTTTTACTACCGATTTCAGCCATGTTGAAGTTTCAGTTCGTTCTAAACGGTCGTTTAGGGTTGTTGTACGCGTTTTAAAACAACGGCACATCTAAATTAACACAAAAAGGGGAGAAATTGAAAATAATTATCAACCCCTTTGTATATCAGAACAACCACTTTTAATTTTTACATCCCTCTATTTTAATTAATTTATACTAAACGTGTAGTTTTTTTTCTAATATAGATTTGTGTGCTTTTAAAATAATCGAGTCATCAAAGAAGTGAATCCGTTTTGTCGTTTGTTTTGATTATGTACTTGTCATACGAACCTAAATAACTGTGATAAGAAAGAGAATATGATAATAATGCGAAATTGAGTGCAAATAAAATTGAATAATAATAATAATAATAAATAAATGGGGTTAGTTTGCATTTGAAATCACAATTTACAACCCCTACAGAAATTCAAGAAATTTTCAGTAGGCCGTGCCAATCGAATAAAAGAAACAAAACACCATCGATTTGTTGGAAAACAACCCCTAATCTATTTAAAATTTTAACACAAAAACGAGGGATTTTTTTGCAATTTTAATAATATTTAGTGTGTGTTTGTTGTGACGCCAATAAAAAAATTTGATTTAAAAAACTAAAAACGACCGAGCTAGAGAGAGAGGGTTAGGGTTATAATGGTGGTGAATTAAATCGTCGAACTGGTGCAGTATTTGATGGCTGTGGTGGGCCCTAGCCGCCACTCAAGGGTGTCCATGTCCGTGTCGATGAGTCTGATGCAGGGTACCGCCGGCCCCACCGCCGGAGGACAACAAGGGGGCCTGCATGCTGCTGCACAGCCCTACTATCATCCCCAACATGCTGCCGCTCCGGCACACACCCAGGAACAGGTCCAACCGGACCGACCCATCGGTTATGGAGCTTTTGGAGTTGTCTGGTAAGTTATCATCACAAACACAATATCACCACCACCAACCAAGAACAGATGCTTATTCTCAAATCAATAATAAAAATAATAATAATCCCTTATAGTTTCTAGATAATCACGTTTATCCATACGGATACCTAATGTGTTTATAGAAACCGGAATGTAAACAAAGACTTGTTAAAGATAACGTGAAAAATTGTATAAATTGTATTTGGATAGATAAGGGGTGTATATAAGGGCGAGGGCGGCCACGAAACTATTTATCGTGATAATCCCCAATTGTATCGCAAAAAGAGATTTATCATTGTCTTCAATTATAATTTGGAAGAATTATTATTATTAGAGATATGATGATATTCCCCATAGTAGTCTACCCCCTAAAAACTGAAAATTTCCGTTTTACCGTATCGAATTCATAAAATGCTACCTATATCGATTTTGCAAGTAAATAAATCGAACAATTGTCTGTATAATTTATGGCCACTTTGAAAAACCCTCTTCTGCTTCTTCTACTTCTCAACAATAATCCGTAGACCTACCTATTCCATAAAAGATTTAGAGAGAAAGCTAATGGTTGGGAATGAGAGGGTGACGAAGAAGAAGAAAAAAAATCGTATATCTATACAGATGCCTTTATTGACTTTAAACTAGGGTCATTGAAAAATTTTCAAGTTTCCCCGCCCCTCTATATTTTCCCTTAATTCGTCCTTTCTAATTATTACAAATAGATATAGGTATTTTTAAATGAAATATATTGAATAGTCATATTTATTCAGGGTTGCAGTTATATAATAACTGATTATAAAATATGTTGGACATTGTATTGTCTCCACCATCAACGAGGACAATGCCCGTCAATTATCCCATGAAGTAGTGTGTGTATATGTGTGTATTGCAATAATAATAGTAATAATAATAATATCAATAGGGGCTCTTCTTCATCTTCTCACACACATTGTCATATTGTTATACGAAATGGTGGTAGGTATATAAAACAGGGGGAGGTATCGTTATCATATATTTGGTCGAAAGTTCGATGACCCGATTTCATTACACTATTTTCCACCTATCTTCATCTTGTTGTTGTTGTTGGTTTTTTTGGTCTTTCTGAAAGTTTCTCTAAAGATGACTTTTGTTGTCGACTAATGTGGAATTTCCCAATTATTTACAATTCGACTAGAAAGCAATTAACAGAATAGTTGAAGAACTGGAAAAGAGATCGTATGTTTTCTGTTATGGAGATGGTTATGATGAATAATATCAGGTTTTGTTCGATGAAATTTTTAAAGAATTTATGTTGAATTTTACATTAAAATGATGATTTCAGAGGCATATTAGTGTTGAATCATATAGAAAAATTTATTTAATCATCAAAATTGTGTTACTTATTGTTATTATTTCTTGTTGGAATTCTTTGAGTCATCCGTATCTATTTTGATTTATTAATAAATTAAAATTGTTAGTATTACATGTCGTTGGATTGTTGAAAATGAACGGGTAGGAGGAAAAAACAGGAAGTTTTTTTTCCTTAAAATATACACTATGTTTTGTTATTGTTGTTGTTGCTGCTGTTGGTTCTAGTTTGTATTTTGTAAAAAACCGAAATAGTGTTAACATGATACTTATGTTGATATATTATTAATCAAAAAGTTAAACAAGGCACATGGCCGATGACGATGACGACGGCGACGTGCCTTGAACAAAGACAATGGCATTGATTTCTATTAACTATATTTACTTGTGCCAAGTAAAAACTCCGTTGTTTGGCACCTTGAAAATATATACACACACATCCACACACAATCTTTCACATTGTTTTTGTGTTTTCAATGAATTGCATGTATTTTTGGTTTAGAAAAATCCTACCCAAAAACAAACATCGTTATTATTTTTTATTAATAATTTTTGGAACAGTTTGAGTTATTTTTATTCTCTACGATGTTTTATGCGCAAAAATATAGAATTTGAAACGTATTTGTAGCAACTTTTATGAAACTGTTATCCTTGATCAATTCCTTCATTCTTTTCATATTAATTACTGTTTAGAAATTCAAACAAAAGTCCATGATTTTTTCGGTGTAAATTGCATTTCTTGTCAATAACAACAGACTGGTTTGTGTTGTTTGTAGAGACCAGATTTTTAAAGAGGTGAAACAAGGCAGAACAGGGTTTTTTCTGTGTAAAACTAATAATTAAATCCTCATTACAAATATAACAAGCATTTTAAACTTGACTTGTGTTAGCTGTGCAATTGAATAAAAGTTGTAATTTTCTAGTCTTAAAATTTATGAAGATTACTTGAAATGCTTGAAAATGAAAAGGAACGTCTCTCTTCTATTGTTAACTGCAGCTAATCTTTTATACCACCTTTGTTACTTATAGATTTCTAAAAATTATTATTATTCACAAGTTTTCTTCATTATTTCACTTTTCTTAGAAATTTTTATCATTTTTTCTTATAATCGTATGCAAAAAATGTGCTGTCTGCTATTCCAGTTAATTACATTTCTATTATTAGGTACGTGAAATATCAGAATTTGGATAAAGTTAAGTGCAGGTGTGTACCGTTAAATTCAAACAGTTCACATAATTCGTTAAATTTTATCAAATTTATTTTAGGTGAGATCCTGTATTTATTAAAAAAAAACCTTCATATTTACAATTGAGTTGTTTTTACAGTTTCTCTAACAATAAGTATGTACTTTGATTCCATTAGACGACTCTAAATTAGTAACTGTAGTCCTAATACAATTATTATTTGTTAGAAAAGTGGCTTTTGTACGGAAAAATCCATTGATTAACCTGATAGTCTTTTAGACCACAACTTTTTAAGTATAAATTAAATTGGGATTTTCTTCCCTTTTATTTGTAAAATTAGGAAAATTTTGAAATATCGTGTTGTGTTGATTTCCTTATTAGAAAAATTAATTGGAAAGAGGTGTATGTTTTGTTGAAATTTCCGTAAAATCAATTTGAAAAGTGTTTTAAATTCATGTTGAGTAAATTTCACGCAATCACCACCACCACAACTAATCTAAAATAAAAATAATTTCCCTTCAGTATGATAGAGTTTTCAATCATGATTTGATCGTGCATATGTATCGTTTCTTTAATAATTTATGATTTTGATAATACTAGATGGTTCTTGCTAATAATTCACTCCTTCATATTTGATGTATTGTTGAATTGTGCTGGAGGTTATCATAGGATTGTGTTATAAATGACAATACTGATTACAATTAATAAAGCCCTTGTTGATTCTGTTCAAATTTGATACAAGGTTTTTTTTAATTGTTAATGATAATAATAATAATAATAATAGTTGTCGCTTTCTGACTTGATTGTTATCTGTCAAAAACTATAAATATTTTTAGTTATAAAATGAACAAAGAATGAACCAAAAATAAAACAGCTTTGTCCTCCTCCTCCCTTATTTATTAGTGTTGTATACGTGCATGTATTATATTCGTTTAAATGATTAGGTCGATGGCCTCTTTTTGACAAAAGACTAAGCAAGACTCTCCTGGATCATTCGAATAACACTTTGAAATTTTTATAGCTCATAGTTGTCGTTGTTGTCTCTTCGTGGTCATGAGTTGGTATATACTTGGAATTGTGTTCAAGGATCCCCAGGTGTAGGTTTTTTTCTTGTCCTGTCTGTCTGTCCACTCCCCCGACTTGGAGCAATTTACTAACAAATATCTATAAATTTGATGATTTCTCTCATTTTGTGTCAATCTATATTTATATGCATTTCGACGGTTCTTTGTGAACGGTGATATAAAACGAAGCAATAAAACAATTTTTATGATTTTTAAAAGAGTCGTATAAAAATTCTTCGTCGATTCATTCGCCTGTCGTTTTTAATTCAAGTCAAACTAATAAAAATTGAAGAGATCATAAATTTGAAGTTTGAACTTAATTTATACCTATAGGAAAAAGACGATATATTGGGACTTATTTAATTGAATTATCCGAATAATCGAGGCTTTGTTAATATCCAAAAAGGCACAAAAAAATAAAGACTGGTTACATATTTTATGCAACGTTTACCATGTGTGTACAGTGAGTGTTCAATTCCAGTTTCTAAAAATAATGAGAAGCAGTTGTATACATTGCCATTAAAAAGTGATCCAGCAACGCGGGAGTAAAAGAGGCAAAGAAAAAAAAATTAGAAAAAATGAGGAGGAATGATTGCTGGGGGCGCGTACGGGCGCAACCAGCTGTTGTTTTTCGGGCAGGTGGTTCCACATCTGTCTGCCTGTCTATACATATAGGCTGGCTTTTGCCGTCGTTGTCGTCGTCCTCCACGTCGTCGACAATCCAGTCAGTTATAAACTCCTCGAACTGGAAACTATACCTACCTATACAACACTGAGAAAAAAGAAGATTGAACTCAGTCAAAAGACAGCAACTATACAATGACAACTACGACGATAAAGATGATGAAAAAAAGATTGGACAATGACAGATTGCGTGTAGATATCATGACTTGGAGACTTAATTGGTGGTTGTTGGTTATATTGTAACAACAAATACGGTGTTGGAACCAATTGTATACCAGGATGTTTTTAGTAGAATTGCAGGCTTTTTTCTTCTCTCCACTGTTCCATACAGTTGGAAATTGTACAGTAGAGATTGGTGAGATTATAATTTGGTTCGACTGGTAAAGTATAGTTGAGAATGTTGAATAATTGTATACATAGAGGAGATAACTGGGAGTAAAGAAGAAGAGTAAAAGGTAGTGTTTCCATTTATACAACACGTTCCGGAAATGAGGACATTCACCAGGATCTTTTCTAGCCAATAAACATAGATATCGTTTGATGAGATACGTCTCAGAAAGCTTTGATACCTGCTTTCTGAAATGTGGTATCATGCTTTTTGCACAAGGTTGCATTAATACTATATGTAATACCCTAAGACGCTAGTCATCAGAAATATTCAAGTAAAATTAAAAGGGTAATTGCAATTCTTTTACTTTGCAGACTTTTCGCTACCCTCTTCCTTAAATTGGAATTTTTATGATTTTCAACAATTTACTAAAGTAAATATTTTTACCTGCAAATTATATTGTCAAAACAAATTCACCATTATTCATTTATATATTATTAACTTTTGCTAATAACAATGTTGTTGTCGCTTAGTAGATGGGATTATCTAATATAACCTTGTAGATATTTGTAGTTGAGAATTTTGTTATTAACAACTTTTAATTTTGGTGTAATTAAGATCTAAATGATAACTATTTCACTTAAAAATCATTAAAAATCCATCAGTTTGATGTATCTCGAAAAGGAGAGACAAAAATCTTGCTAATATCTTCACATTAAAGTAAAAAAATCAAAGAAATAAAGAAGCAAAGAACATCGACCCCTGGGATATTTCTAGATAATTGATTATCAGTTCCTGTTGTCATTAGAATCATGATAAGATCAGTAATATTAGTAATGATAAAATCATTTGTGTGTTTGTTTTTGTTTTCTTAACATCAATAAAGAAGTAAGTACAACAACACGTGTTGGATTTGTTGTTATCATTACAGCTTCAGGACATTGTCTTTTTTTAAACATTCGCAAACACTGTATCGTATTTCTTGTTGATAACGTTTTGTATGTGGCTTTAGATAACAAGAAGAGAAACAACCGCCACTAATAATAATAATAATAATCTACTGGTAGTCTTTTCGTTAACCTTTTATCACCATCAACGTGTATGTACACACGTATCATGTAATATAAAAATATAATTTACAATTTCTCGTAAATTTTTACAAGACGGTGAACTTTAATTTCTCGGTCCGATGATGAAAATAATTCAACTGAAACCTTTCCTTCAACTTTTGGGGAAAATATTCAATTCTGTCAGTTTATAGGTATGAAGAAGGAAAAACAACCAAAAATTGTCGTATTTTTGTTGTTAAATTTCTATAAGGTAAAGATTTTGAAACGATCGTTCTAGTATAATAAAGGAGTAGTAGAGTAGAAGCGTTGCGACGCCGGCTGTATGACGTCACACGTCCATAGTTGGGGTGCGTTCGTTCTGCCCGTTGCTGTTGCTGCTGCTGCTGCTGGATCGATGTCAGGGTTGATAAGGGGCGGCACGATCTCATAATATTCACCAATAAATACGTATAAATGTTGCAATTAAAGTTTTAAAATAATGATCTTTGAACAGCAAAATGTCGTCTAAACCTTAAATTTTCGTTAATGAAAATAAATATATCGTTTTTCCTATTTTGTGACTAGATAAGATACTTAAAGGGGGAACGGGTCACATTATTATCCTTGTGTTTTATTTTAGTATCATGGTCATCTAGATTTTAGAGCAGATGCTTAATTTTAATCACTAAATTTTGTGTATTTTTGGAAGAAAGAATCTCCGTTATTCGTGTGATGTAAAATAAGACAAAAATTTTCAAAAAGTCTATCGATAATATGATGAAATTTGCATACATACTATGTCGTTCTGACTGTTTAATTTAAAACACGTGCCAGGTAGAACTATCAGGTCAAATCGGTTCTCATATGAATCAACAAGTTGTCTAATTGTCCTTTATTCCCGTTTTTTCTCGTTTTTATGCAAAAAAACTGTTTTATAGTGGAATTTCCAGTTGGATTTTTCTATATAAATATTGTGAATGAAATGAATCAATTTTTTTCTCTTTCGTATTTATTGTTGTACCTAAGGTGTGATTTCCTGTATATTTGATCAAGTTTTTCCATTGAAAGTAGTTTTCTTTGAATATTTGTCAACGTAACCTTTACATTACATGAATTAAATAAAAAGTGTTTTCTTTTTCTTCATTTTGCGCCTTTCCATGGCGTTTAGTAAATTGTCAATGGAATTATCTTTAAATGTTACTAATTCATAAAAATCGTTGCAATTCATGGTTTCAATTTATCATCTGTAGTTATTTTAATATCCTAACGTTTATTATAAATATTTCTTTTCTTTTTTCATCTGGAGTTAATGACTCTGGTGTACACATAAAACCTGCTGTACTGTTGTTGGGTTATAATACAATAAAATTTTCTGATAGAAAGTTTTATATACGGACATTGTAAAGGCTAAACTATATAATAAAATTTAAACATTGGACTCGGTATCTGCTGAACAAAGAATGCAGGCATAGGTTTAAAGTGAAAAATGATGCTCCATTAATGTTTCTATATTGTTAATGTTTAACTACTGGTTTATAAACATACTATACAATATATAGATAATATGTTTGGCGGTAGTTAATTTAAATTTAAATTATGATTATGGACCCATGGGGAGTCATTTCTACATTGAGTTAAATTAATTACATCAAATATTTAAAAAATAAAAAAATAAATAAAGTGATAGTGTAGGTTACTGGATGAATTTTTGGGTCGATTCATAATTGTGTGTAGAATATGGAAAACCATAACTTTTTCCGCTTTCATTTCAGAACTATAATACGCACGAATGCTTCAATTTTTGAAAGAAGGAATTCACGGCTACTATCACACGACAAATAAATTGATTAAATTTCATATTGACCATATGACGGACTTGCAATTAGAACTTCATAGTTTAAAAAAAAACGTGTAATTTGCACGATGAAAGACAGCTTTATTAAAAGCTATACCATGCCCACAATTTATCAACTTTAGGTGTGATGTAAAAATTGTCAATTAAAGCTGATACTTAAACAAAAAAGTCAACTTACGTTACGAACCGCCTTTATTTGTTGTTGGATGAAAAATCGATCTGTTGCAATATTAGTCTGACCTATTTTTGCAATGCACATGTTTTTTTTGTAAAATTTAAATAAAAAAAATTAAACTCACAATCAGCATATTAATATTTAGTAATTACCCTCATTCTATTCTGATGATGATAATAATAAAAAAAAATCATAATAAAAAAAGGAAATCTCCCTATATGTAATAATAAAATAAAATCAACTTCGTGATTATAATAATTTTTTGGCAATTGTTAGGAAATCTGGTATTGTTTAAAAATAGATAGAAAAAAATTCACTATTGTTACAATTTCCTTGAATAATATTCAAGGAAGAGACTGTTTGAGACTAATACATACAAACATATAAGTATTTGACCTAGTGGCATACTTTGACTTATGACACAACATTGCTTTAATGGTTACAGTTTCAAGTCGTGGGTTCTACTTTTAGTTTTGTTCTTAACTTAACTAAATACATTGAACAAGAAGAAGATACACTCTCTCTCCTTTTATCATGACTCCTAATTTATTATGACTTAACGGCTACTACCACCATCATGATCATGACTTGAGATTGGTTTGCGAAAAATAAACCAATTAAGTACGATTGATGAAAAACAGACAGGTGATGGTGTTCCACCTGTCTTCCAGTTTGGACGTTTTTTTTTTTCGTTCTTTTCACTAGAAAATTCTAAGATTTCTCTATTATTTTGTGTTGTTATCATTTGAAATTTTACAGTTAAGTAATAGAAAGTTGTGAATATCATTGTCGCCTCTATGTATCCGTCTGGTCAGTTTTTCAATTTAAATATTAAATGGATTAAACAAAACACAAACAAGAATATATGAATGTAGAGTTTTTCGAAAAATAGAAGAAAACACCAAAACTGTATCGATAATTGGTAATACAGTTAGACTACATGGGATTTATGTTGGCGACTGTGTGTAACTTTTTGTGTCTTCCAGGATGGTCGGCAATAATACTTTTTCTTAGTTTATACGTTAATGAATTTACATATTCGTGTGGTATGTAAAAATATTACACCGTTTTAATTAACAACAACTAGACGAGATGGAAAGAGTCGCTTGGATTACCTTGATTACATTATATTTTCATTGCGGCTGAATATATGCGACTGTCTCGCATGAGACATCATTTTTCTTGCTTTATTTCTATTTTTCTTTTAAAACAGAACACGTATACGTTATGAAATTTAAGTCTAAAAAAGTCTTCGTCTAGTCGTCACTTAATTATTTGAGAACTTCAAGCTTTCATTATGCATAATGCATAGAGAGATGTTAACTATAAATTTTATAAAGAAAGTGCATAATATTAGAATAAAGAGAATTCATTTTAATGCTATTATATGGCAATATAATTGCAATAAAATATTATAAATCGAGATAAAGTCGAAAAAACTAGACAGAAATTGCGATAAACCCAGAAAAAATTCGTTATTTATTATCAGTAATGACTGGTTATATTAAAAATAGATAAATCAAGTCTTGGTTTATCGTAAAGTTTGATCCAGATTGAAGAAAACTTCAAGGAAATGCAGAAAAGCCAAAAGGGAGAAAAAACCTATACGTTTTGTGTAATGAGTTTTTGTATACAAAACGTAAACGTGTTACTATACTTTCATTCACCATTAACATGATCATATTGATTTGGTTTTTTGTTCGAGTTATATCCGTTATAATATTTCCATTTTATTTAAAACTTGTGTGTTTGAAAACCATCCACGCCTCAATGGGAATCTTTGAAATGCACCAGATTTCCGTTGAAATTTTAGGGAATTCTGCACATATGGTTGTTAGATATTTTTTTTGATTTATATCCTGTAACCATATGGTAGATTTTATAATAGGTTTTTGAAAATATTTTCCTCCAGTCTCTACTATGAATTCTTAAAACAAGGAAATCAATAATAAAGTTTTAACTTAATGAAATTACCAATATTGAATCAATAAAGACTATCCAGTTTTGTATGAAAACGAATTAATTGAAGTCATTTAATTCAAAGTCTTCTCAATTGATATTCGTATAGTAATTTCCTGGATGATTACATAACAGTACAGAGGGGATTTTTTCCGACTTCACCTCATCTAACTACAGGAATGCAATAAAATAGCCAGCCAGTCTTTTATAATACAACAACATGTGCTTTTAGTTTCGTCTTTTTATTATTATTTCAGTGGTTAATTTATTAGTTTTAAATGAAGAAGATGGTTTGAAAATTTCAAGAAAATCCTTTGTTTCTAATTATACCTTTCATTTTCTGTTGAAGAGAGACTTTAAAGTCCTTGATAGATTACGAAAATCCCAACCATTGTACAACAAAATTTCTTATTTGGTACTCATTATTCCATCTTGTAATAATGCAATATGAATGTATAATCAACAACCTACAATTTATAGTTTCAGTCTCACCAATGTGTTATAATTTTCTATAGATTTAATTGGCGAAAATAGAGAAAAAACCTATTTTTCTTTGTACAGATTTTCTATCACAAATAGTTTTGTTCAATTTCCACTCAAGGAAATTCTCATAAAAGAAAATTGATTTCTCTTCAAAACTATGAAGGTTAGGTACTTTATTTTTCCTATTTTGATTACAAGTAAAATTATGTCAGGATTTTTACTGTTGCAATTGAAATTTCTCCTTGATATAAAAACCGTACCTACATTGAGGAAATTACATATAAAATATTATCCTATAAAAGGTAGATAGCAGTTGATATAATTCAGTTATTATATTATTTCGTCCTTGTACATTTATTGCACACTTATAAATATGTGGGTAGTGTTTTAAAAATGTAAGGCATTCTATACAATATCCACTTGTATAACCGGTGTTTCTGCTGCTATTTTTTCTCAATTTTTCCCCCTTTTCTTGTGGCGACTAATTTATTAAAATTGTACACATTTCTATTGGGACTGGGATAAAAGTCGGCAAGAAATCTTTTGATTTTATGGTAAAAAATAATTTCTCTCCTCTCCCCAATTGAAAATTCGATTTGAATCGTGTATGGTGGACCGTTGCGAAGAAACAGCCGTTAATATTTTGTAATGATTCAGTAGTACTGTGCTAATTTTATTCAACGCCGGCACCTATTGTTCAAACCCAAAGTTAACAATCTGGCTGGAGGGTTCGTCGTCACGAGAGAAGCGAGAAATGGAGTCTGAAACGACGACGTCGTGCCCCGCCTCCAGGGGTGTTTGGTCCCCTTCTAGTTTTGAACACGCACTCCCTAAATACTATACGTCGCCAAAATCCTGGACGCAGGGGGTTGGGAATTTCGTAGTATTTTCTCCCTTTTCAACACAGCATCCTAAGCTCCTTCCTCCACCACCATCACTATCAACATTGAAAACGACGCGACTCTGTTGTCGTTTAGGTCTCTTTTTGAATGAATAAAAATCGAAACATAATGTAACAAAAAAGCCCACAGAGGGTTGTATGTATTTTTTTTCTTCCTCCTCAAGAGTTGTCCTTGTTATTGTTGTTTGCCTCCCCCTAAATTTTAAACGATTAAAGAATAAAATCAACGTTGATGCAGTTAGTATTATAGGTCGGTGAACGCGAAAATATTTGCCGGTCTGTGGAATATAATTATAACTATGGTGTATTATAGTAGGTAATATAACTATATATTCAAGAAAAGAAAAAACTGAAAGGAATATTTGTTGAATTATTCCAAGTCCGCGAGCCATTAACCACGTACGACAAGATACTAAGCAAAACTAATCTGAATTTCAAAATTATGCCTTCAAAAGTGGAAGTTATCTGATTTCAACTCGTGATTGTTGTAGTATAGGTACGTGTATGGATCTAAAATGCTTTTCTTTTTAGCACGTAGATCATCTTGTCTATTATCAAATTGTTTGGCCTTTTTTTGGTTCAAAAACTGATCTACTTTTAAAATTTACACAATACAATAAAAGTAGAACGAACTAACGAACGAATACAATGTTTTAAGCTAAACTCTAAATATTAGCATTGTGTTAATTACTAGTTTATCAGCACTATAAAATTGTTAATTTTTTAATTAATTAATGAGTAGAACACTTTGTGTTAAGTTCCTGTTGTTTGATTTGATTTTATTTGATTACCGGAAAAATAAATCGAATAGAAAATCCGACTGTTGTAAATTATAATACAACATAAAAACAGGAGCTTTTGCAGTTGAAATGAAGATTCTTTGTAGGATTTATTACGAATTCGGGTTGTAACTTGTCTAAGAAATCCTTTGGATTTATAACCAACAAGTCCTTAGGTGTGTGTTATCAGTGTTGATAATCATCATTTTTCTTTATATGTACCTACATATCTTTCTTCGATAGTTTCGTAATTTCTTGAGCAAATTCAGATGATGATGATTAGGTATACCTAGAGATACTTTAAGAATCTGTTATTGGCGTGATGTGAGAAAATTTCCTCACATATTGCGTGCCGAATTGCACGTTGTGTCACCGTCATCGTGCTCATCACCATCATCATTATCATCATTATTATTACTCCTTCGCATTCTTGATACAGTTAATAAAAAGAATTCCTGGATGTTCGTTCCGGTTGGTGCTACCGCAATTTGGAAACTGACTAGCAAACAGGAGAGGGCGCACTGACCCGTTCGATATAGCATCCCCGGGTATCGAACCCGAGCCCATTGCGCACCCCCAGAAGATATTTCGTATACATATACAGCAAACCCAATGTGTGTGTGTGTGTATATGTGTATAATAGATACATTTATAAGGGGATGGAGAGAAATGTACGCGGGATTAATATTACTAAAAGTAATACGATGATGAAAAGCTGTCGTGAGAATGATAAGCCAATACCAGGATTGGTAGTAGTAGTTACCCCATCTGTTATAGAACACAACCCTTCAATGATTGCAGTTCAACAACAACCAAAAAAAAAAACTGGAAATCTCTCTTTGTAGTCGATGTTCATGACTTGATTTTCATAATGATTAGTATCGGTCACGTGACCGGTAAATTCTACAAATTAGTTGAATTCTATACCGGGAAAAGCGCCTATCACAAGATATGGATCTCTCTAAAATTCATTATTCATCATACACACATAGAATATAGATTGAATTTGTTCAATAATTGCTTCGTACTAAGTACCTATCTGACTGGATGATGGTCTTTGTTACTTGTTATTTATTAATATTATGATAAAGTAGGGCGTGTAAAATTAAGTGATTTCTTGTAATTACTTAAGATAGAGAAATACTTAAAGATTTCTTGTGGCATTCCATATTATGTAAATCATAAATACCTAATTTCTATTTTTAAAGCTTTTTGTACTTTTATCTTATGATAATTATTTGAAACCTTGATTAATTCAAGATCTCTGTTATGTCATTGTAAATAAAAGTTGATTATCGAATTATTTTTTCTTGTTTGACATTGTTTGATGCATTTTTTTGGTGTTGTTTGTTATTGTTGTTGTTGTTTACGTTAAATCAGTACAGAAGATTGAAACATTGTGATATTATTCAAACAATTTTAATTATAATTGTATTATAAATGGTATAAATTTTTATTCTGAATACCTACTTATTATCTAGGTCATAACAAGATAACATATTCTAAGTTCAAGTGTACAGAAAGTGAATAGTTTTTGTGTGTAATTACAAAATACAGTAGAATCTCGAAACCGTGAACAAAAAAAAACGGAGGCTTTTCACAGTATCGAATTTGTTCACGTTAGCGAGTGAATAAAAAAAAATTAAATATGTGTTTACATCCTTCATTAAACAACGATTTCACAAAGGGTTACTAGAAAAAAAGTCACTAAGAATTGCAGGTTAGCGATAAAATTCAGGTAAACCCATAGAATTGAAGAGTAGTTGGCTATAAAGAATTGTTCACATTATCGAATTATGCACTGTTCACATTATCGGATTAAAATTGAGATATTTAACGTTCACACTAACGAGATGTTCACAGTAGCGCTTATTCACGTTAGCGAGATTCTACTGTATTACCTACATTGCTAAATAGAATGGCAATAGTGTGGTGGTGTATTTTACCTTGTCTCAACGAACGTCATAAAAAATCAATAATAATTTCAAATACATTAATGCAAAATCAAACAAGATTTGAATATAGATTTGTTTTTAAATTGAATATAAATCGGGGAAAAAAACTGTAACATTCGCTCTAATAAGTAAATTGTCGGAAAGTTGAAGTTTATCGATTCCCACGTTATTATGACTCGACACTTGAGAGGATTCCTCTTGTATACCAGTAGTAGAAGTAGTATAACAAGAATGAATTCCACTTATTTCCGGTCACTACCATACAATATATAAAGTTCAATAGAATTTGAATTTCTGTCTGATATGTAGGTATCTCTGGATGAATGTTTAAGTAGTAATATCATGTAAAAAGAAAATGAATCGTGATAGTATTATTTTATAGTTGATTTGATAATAACGGCGGAGGACGCCATTGGTGTGACAGGTTGGCCTACCAGGGGCCCAAGTCTTTGTCTACTCCTTTGATATCCAAGGCGACCCGTTGCCGTCTGTCTAGACCGATGAGAGAACAACGCCTCCAATTTAATATATACACACACATACATATTATAACTACATGTAACAACAACCCATCATCAATATTGAATTAACTGAAATGTATCCGAAATTAGAGATAATTTCTATTCATACATGAAGATAAAATTAAATAAAATCATCCAAAAACGTGTGGTAGAAAGACAGATTTAATCGTGTACACGTGCACTGATTGTCTGTGTACATCATAGACGAGTTTTCGGACAATACTTTCCAAGCATGCATTGCTGTTGTTGTTGAATAGAATGTTTTTGAATGATGGATGTTGGTTTTTTGTTGTTCTTCTTGTTGTTGTTGTAGAAGAGATTTTTAGATATAGAAGTTTAGATTCTAAAAGTGTAGGTTCCATACGTTCAACCACAGGAGAACTATAATCAAAACCTGTATTTTTCGGTAATTTTTTTTATACCATGTCTGTATAGCATAGGTATGAATTTTCAGGTAGAAACAAGTTCAGGTTCTTCTTTTCATTGTTGAAGAGGGCGGATAAAATCTTGGAATTTCGTTTAGGGTGAAATTGAAGGACACACCGGGCATTCCAAAATATTTTTCTACCATATATGGATCTGTACCATAATAAGAGACAATTCTATTATATCTATAAACGTTTACGCTGTACCAGTCCAGTTTAAACAAGACTTTTGAAAAATTTGAAAAACTGGTAAATTTGAAAGTTTGTTTATGTGGGTACCGGGTACCTACTACCGGTCTTGAACTGGTATAACAATCGAATCCTGAAGTTTTTGTGATTTACAAATATCAGTGAAAAACTGGGCAGGTGTGTTCCACTAAAATAACCATGAACGGACCAAAAATCCCGGCCATTGTACCTGTTTGAAATGGCCCATCGGTTACCTACCTGTCCATCTTTTGTGTTAGATAGTGGGTTGTGATTTCACAAAGAACTATAAGTTCAAAGCACATGTTGATGGTTTAAAATTTCTATAATGCAAAAGTTTCAAGTATACTTACCGAATAAAAATGTAAAAATTGTTGAAAAATATGTAAAAATTCTGCAAATTCCAACATTTTAAAATATTAAAACATTCAATTTTGTTTTGTCTTTAATTTTTTCGACAGCTATGCGAAAAATAGAATTGATGATTATTTAATAAAAATTGTCGATTAAAATAACCACATTAACTATTAATTTTGTTGTAAAAGGTCATGTGACGACTTTCTATCACCCTTGTCCCGTATGATTCAATTAATAAATGCATTATGAAACAATAAAAATAAAAATGCCCATTTCTCTTTAAAAAAAAAAAAAACTAATTCCGTCGACAAGGCAATTGTGAAAATAGCAGCACAACCATAGTGCTTCGAACTTTCCGAGGCCATTTAAATATAACGACACTGCTCTCATCTGTATTTGTTGTGTGTCCTTGTTCTTTTTATATATTTTCACTATTTCTTTCTAGAAATTCCCTACTGCCTCCCTCTACAAATAATCTATATAACGGTCCATTTTTGGCGTTTGAAAAATGGAATTTATATAGAGAGAAAGAAAATACACACAATTTTGTCACAATAAAAATTTCTACGTATTTTCTACATACAGATTTTTGTTTCGACCTTTCTAAATCCTAGTTAAAAATGAACTATAATAAATGCTCCTACGCATTACACGAATTTCCATCTATTTTCAGCATTTTCCTCTCGACAAGGATGTTGAACTTGGGTGTAGAAATTCAAGGCGGCTGGTTCAAGGTCGTGTTTTTCCTTTGTTCTCTCTGGGCAATTTCAATTGTTGGAACCCACTTCCGGTTGATGGTGGTGGTGGTATATAAGCTTCCAATAATGTGGTTGGCAGTTTTTTTTCTTGCTGTCATGTCCACTTTTGGCGGTTGCTTGCTTTTTTTCGGGTTATTTTCTAATTTAGATTTTAATTTACAAAGAAAACCTCGAAACCATGCACATGTTAATGTTAATGTAGTAGTTGGTGGTGGTGAAGAAGCATTGATTTCCGTTTGCTTTATTAAAATCTAATTAATATTTCCAGTTTTGCGGTAGAGAGTTTCCCTCGTCCAACAATTATTCCTTAGAGGATTTCCGGTGTCAATGATTCTAAATTGTAAATATTTCTCCGGTTTAAACTATTTCTTTTAGAAAATTATACTTTAGCCCGAAAATATACACTTAATTAACTTAAATATATTCGCTCATTAGAGTTCTTGTTTTTTTTTATTTCTTCTCTCTAAACGAGTTTAAAAATCCTATTCCTAGTTAACTTTATGTACATTGTTACTTGACATATTTACGTCCTGCCGTGTGTAGTTCATGGTCCACAAAAGGTTCATTGTAAAGGCGAAACTCTAAATTACATTGGAAAAAAAGCCACATACCTAAAAATGTCATGTGATGATTTTCAATCGAAATTTTTTTGTTGTTACAGGGCTGTTACTGATCCTAGAGATGGTAGAAGAGTTGCTTTAAAGAAATTACCGAATGTGTTCCAGTCATTAGTATCATCAAAACGTGTTTTTCGAGAATTGAAAATGTTATGTTTTTTCAAACATGAAAATGTAAGTATATTTGATGATGGAAAATATGAAAAATCCTCCTACTCATATCATCCCCCTATTGTAACAAAATTTCTTTTGTCTTTCATTCTTTTTGTGGGTCATATAAATGTTATTTTCGAACAGATAAACAACACGTGTCCGATATGTGCATGTGATAACAACAATTTCAAAAAGGGTGACAATCTATCATAGAAATGTTAATGGAAATTGGTTTTTTGTTGTATTTATTATAGAACACTAATAATATATTGTTTGAAAATTGGATTTTATGTCTGTTTCAGGTACTTTCAGCCTTAGATATTCTTCAGCCGCCTCATCTAGATTTCTTCCAAGAAATGTATCCTTTTTGAATTGTAATATTTATTAAAATTTTGGTTTAAACACGTGACCTTTTTGAAGTTCAAGTTAAATGAACATGAGAACGTTTTTTTTTTCTCCAAATTATAACTTCCGCCCTAATGTTTAATTGCCTATTAAATGAACGAGTGGTACCGGTAGTAGTTGGGTTGATTCACTATTAAACCATTCAAAAGATTGATTATTATTCATGAATATTACAATTTTGTGGATGAAAATTTAAATTTTTTTAATAATAACGAAACAAAAAGCATTCAACACGAAAGGAAAAATAATACCCATTAGAAATAGGTATGAAATTCCTGCTACTATAGGTCTATGGTATACCTTTCATGATATATCCAATTACTGCAGGAGGCTTGTAGATGAAATTGCACGGAAATCATTGAGGTTCTGATCGTTATTTACTGCACACCTGTGTATGCAGTAAATATGCATAAATTTTAATCAATATCTTTATCGATATATGTCCCTAGAATCATTCACTTTGGTATAACGAATACCTATAACTGCTAATAATAATAATAATTGCAACAAAAACAAAAAAAGGTACTCGTAATATTTCATTATACGTAAGTACCTACTTGTTAATTCTCAATTTACGTAAATTTGATTTACGGGATAGTTCAAAGGAATGTGTACAAATATCACGTAAATCAAGTAGGGTATTATAACCTGTTATTACTAATTAAAATATACTCATATGATCCTGGGGAGTAATCAATATCTTATCAGACAGTGCCTTTTTGTTTTTGTTATTTTATAAGATTATTATTATTATTAGAAAATAAAATCGATTGTGGGATGATGAACCACCATCAATTTCATAAAATATAAGTGATAAATATCACGTCTCACCAAGATATTTCCCTGTAATCGATTCACTTAAATACGAAAACCAATCTCATAATTTTATTATTTTTAAACAATTTAATTATTAATTAATCTAGCGAGTTGTAAAGTTTAAGCTTAAAAAAAACTGCTACGGGATAGAAGTGTGGATTTTTTTTTATTGAATATAATGTAATTTTTACATTACATATAAAACATATTTATATTTTGATTTGTTTAAAATGTGCCCTAGTTTTGCATGTTTGCACGAGGAACGCCAAACACAGCGACCTCGACGACACGATGTCTATAAGGGTGGGTGGAGTTTTTGTTTTTTTTTGTTTTTAAAAAGAGGGTGGAGTTGTAATTTGAATGACCTCATAAATAACACGTGTAAATTTGAGAATCGCTTTGTTTTTAGGAGCTTTATTTGAAAAAAAAAACAATAACTGTAATTTTTTTTGTTTTAATGAAAACGATTTATTGATCGATTTGTTTGATGAAATTTATATATTGAGAGACGACTGTACTGTAACAAGGGATGATTGTAGTGGAGACCCTTTTTTTCCAAGTCTGTATTAGTGTACGTGCTTTATAATATTAAATGGGTGGTGAAACGTCTGGCGTCTGCGGATAAAATTGGGACGGTTTTATTGCATTTGTGAGACCGTTTCAAGTACAGTTGCAGAATTAAATCGAATCTAATCAACATTTTCAGTTTATATTTTCTGAATTTAACAAATACCGATAATTTTTGGGTAAAAAAGTTAAAAAAAACAACACGGTGTAGTTTGAAGATATATTTAATTTTTACGAGTTACTTTGAAATGCTCCTGTCAGACAGAATATAGATGAAACGTTTGTGTGTTCAAGGTACCTATTTGAGGGAAATTTATGACGGAAATTGTTTATTTTATCTTGTAACAGATTTTTATAAAACAAGTCCAAATGAATTAGTAGTACGTGTAGAACTTCATATAATTGCATTTTTCTGTTTGTTACTACTTTGAAACATTTCACTTTTTGTTGGCCGTCCTAGTTTTCCGTTTAAATCGAACACACTAAACATTGTATATAAAAAAAAGTGTTTCAAACGAACTCGTTATCGTTTTCTATCAATATAATCTGTGTGCAATGTCAATTAATTCAATCGATTTAATTTATTTAAATCGAAAGTGATTGATTTTGTTTGTAAATTTGCAATTTCTCTATCATCAATATTATGTATTGTATTATCAGTAAATGGTTAATGTGTCTTGTTGTTCGGCTCTCCTTATCGGTCACTTTGAAAAATCGTCTTTGATCCCTTCAAGATTTCACGAGCCATCATCCATTATATAGAAATAACTTTTTTTATGAGGTGTTTCATGGTCGTTTGTTGTTGGATGGTTTCATGGAAATTGGCGGCGGCAACTATGGTTGTTAATGTATGAGTATGTGTGTGTGTGTGTCGTCCGGATTTTTGTTGTTATAGCGAACTGGATATGTGAGTAGGTCTCTCTATGTATAATGTTTATAGTTAAGAAAAGAACATTGCTCTCTCCTCCACTACTGCTGAACGTCGTTGTCGTTGATGATGATGATGATGATGATGCCGTGATTTGTTCTTTTACCTGGAGAGGAGTTAGCAGCAACAGCAGGTCAGGTGTTTCGGGCTTGATGGTTAGGTTTGGTACAAAGGCCCGACGGCCTTGGCAGTCAAGCAAGTAGAGATGCCGATGACCAAGACCAAGAGAACCCAACGATGGCCATCATCATCATCATCATTATTATCATTATCATCATCTTGTGCCCATTCCAACAAACACACACTATCTTCTAAGTTTTTACAATTACACCTATAAAAGATGCTGTTTCTCACGATAACAACCCGGTAACTGGCTTCTGGTCAACTGTTTTATGTTGATTGATCAATAAAATTGGAAACTTTTTAGTAAAAATCGATTCTGTGTTGTCTCAACAGAAGATACAAATTTAGACGGGCATTGAGATAACAAGTAAATTTATGAAGCTTCCACCAAAGTAATGACTAGTGTTAATTAATTTAAAAATAGTAGGAAAATTTCAAAACAAATACGTATGTACCTATACCACCACAAAATCACTATTATCAGACGAAATTCCCACCTGTTGAATGCTATTGTTTCGTTGTAAAATCCACACATATTCATATGGAATTATTGTGTTGATTAATTCAAGCCCGGCCTTTTAACTCAATTTGATTCAATCTATGTTTTTGTGATGTAATGATTTATTTAATTGTTTTCCTTAATTTCCAAACTTTTTAGATATGTAATCACTGAATTATTACAAAGTGATTTACATAAAATTATAGTTTCACATCAGCCTTTGTCATCTGACCACATCAAAGTTTTCCTGTACCAGATACTTAGAGGTATAAGTTTTTGACAATTTTAATTAAATAATAATTTTAATTAACAATCTTATTGCAGGTTTAAAATATTTACATTCAGCTAGGATATTGCATAGGGACATTAAGCCGGGAAATCTACTTGTTAACAGTAATTGTGTTCTTAAGGTAAATTGTATCAGTTATTGATTGATTATTGTTATTTATTATTATTTTGTATAAATTGTAGATCTGTGATTTTGGATTAGCACGTGTAGAAGAGCCTGATTCAACGAAACATATGACACAGGAAGTTGTAACGCAATATTATCGTGCCCCTGAGATTCTAATGGGTGCCAAACATTATACAGCCGCTGTTGATGTCTGGTCAGTTGGTTGTATATTTGGTGAATTATTAGGACGTCGTATATTATTTCAAGCACAAAATCCTGTCCAACAATTAGAATTAATAACAGAATTATTAGGAACACCATCATTGGATGATATGAAATATGCATGTGAAGGTGCTAAAACACATATGTTACGACGTGCACCAAAACCACCATCATTATCAGCATTTTATACATTATCATCACAGGCCACCCATGAAGTTGTTCATTTATTATGTCAAATGCTTGTATTCGATCCAGTATGTTACTAAATTCTTTAATTATTTAAAAATATTAATTATATAAATTGTTCATTTAGGATAAACGTATCTCGGTAGTTGATGCACTCGCTCATCCCTACCTTGATGAAGGTAGATTAAGGTACCATTCCTGTATGTGTAAATGTTGTTATACAACGGCTAGTGGTATGAGACAATATACATCTGAATTTGAAACGACAGCACCACAACCCTTTGATGATCATTGGGAAAAGAAGTTAACATCTGTGCAACAAGTTAAAGGTAAAAATAAAGGGATATAGAAAGATCACGAAAATTATCTAATGGTTTTTGTTTTTTTGCAGAGGAGATGCATAAATTTATAGCCGATCAATTGAATACAAGTCGAGTTCCTCTTTGTATAAACCCCCAATCTGCGGCGTTCAAGAGTTTCGCCAGGTAAGACGGCCGCCGACGCCGCAGACCAGCGCAGCGCCATTGCATAGGTGACCATTCACTTACCTCTTGGTGTACGTTGTAGTAATTGATGTCGTCTCTAGCACATTATTATCAAACTTATAAGCACCCACTATTTTCTTATTCTTCCAATCATCTAGGATCGGTTCTTTAATCTTTCAATTTTTCTTGTTTATCTTAACTTTTCCATCAATATTTCTTTTATTATTTCAATAAAACAACAACAACAACAACAATAAAAGAAGAGAAAAACAACGTGCACCAAAAGGTTTCAGTGTTTATTATTATTATTACTACTATTACTGTTATTTTTTTATTATTATTATTATCTATATACACACATAATCATCTAACATTGGTGTAACTCATGAATTTTGTTTTTGAAAGATGATTTCCATGCTGGCGCGTGCGTTTTTTTTTTTAAATTTTTGGAAACAATACGTTTTCTTTTGAGTAGTTAGATCTTCTATATTTCCACCCCCTATCCTCTCGTTATTACAATTTCCTCCCATTATATAGTAGTCATAGTATAGTAGATCTATTTACTTTTATTTTTTAACACTTTTGCTTTTTTTATTTTTTTCTAAATTATTTATTGTTGATTGATTGATTGATTGGTCTCATAACTGTATCTAATTAACAAATTGTTGTTTTTTTTTAATTTTTAAATGGTGTTGTTTGTTATGAGATCTATTTATGAATTATTATAATTTTTTTATTTTGAATACATGCATGGAAGTCAGTCAGTATCTTGTAAATACTTTAACAATTAACCCTTTACCTGATAATATCATCCCTATTATATCGCCTACCTGCACTATAATTATTATTATTATCAGATCAAGCTAATTTTTTTTAAATAATTCTCAATAATCTATTCTGAAACCAAAAAAAAAATAATAATAATGAAGGAACTGAATGCCTTTCATTTGTCTCTATGATAACAACGGGCTCAAGTAAGATGATTGGTTGTTATCATTATTATTATTGTACAGGAAAGAAAAATGCGAACCTTTCAAGAAGACCCTAGAAATTCTATTATCACCTGTCATCTTTCTCTGTGCTGCGTGACTGCATTTATTATTTAGGTTAGTGATTTTAAGTTTTTTCATATAAAACATTTATATGTTTTTTTTATTTAAATTATTACTCTTATTTTTATTATTATTATTATTATTTAAAAAAAAAGGGTATTTCTAGAAAAACTTGAAGTGATATTTTATAGTAGAGGGAAATTTTAGAAATGCCCTAAAAATTGTACGAATTTATTGCATGTATAACATAAAGTGCACGTTTGTCCCTGCATTAATCCAGAAAAATCAATCCTATTTTTAACTAAAACTCCCCCAAATTCCTCAATCATTCATCATCATCATCATTATAATTAACAAAATTTGGTTAATTGGTGGGTGTATTTTGATGTATATTTTTTTTACAAAAATGTATTTTATTGTTTACAGTTCGACTGTAGCCCATCCATCCGAATTACCACCGTCACCCCATCAATGGGATTGACTGTGGGGTGGTGTTGTCCGTAGATAACTGAACTTAAATAATATGGCAATTTCCACAACAACAACAACAACATTATTATTTTTAAATCTAATTCTTAGTCGTATTTAAATTAATTTTTTTTTGATTTAAGACTAATAATAATAATGATGATAACAAATAAGAGTAATCTAAAGGGGATTTTTGTTTTCGGGGAGAAGAAACAGTACACCAAATATTATAAATCAGGGATTCTATGCAATGCAAAAAAAACTATAAAACTAAAACTAAATAAATAGACAATCGCGCTGCAGTTTTTCACGTAGTGTGTGTTTTTTTTTTAATTCTTCTGTGTATATTTAGTCGCTCAGAGTGTGATTTTACTGATTAATTAATTAATGGTAATTAATTGAATAATTGAAAAATAATTGTATGTAGGAAGATCTGCCAATTTTTTCTATAGATGATAATACAACAGTGTGTGTACAGATATCACTGCCTTGATTAGTTTTTAGTAGTATTTTAGTTAACATTAAGACTGGCAGGTTTTTTTTTTGTTGTAATATTTAGATTTGTAACAGTTCAAACTCATATTATTTGACTTGATAATCAAAGTGAATCAAATAAAAAACGAAACTTTATATAATTTTCTACTAATCGACTATAATACCAAAATATAATTGATTTTTTTTTGTTGTTGTTCAACATAATATGATTTCGTGACTGTTACACAATAAGCACCAACATTTTAAAATAGTTTATTATACATTTTTCTAGTTTAATTTAAGACTCGTAAGGTATAAAGACTGTGAATAGTTAACAATTAATCGACATTGATATAATAATGTGCAGCTCTTATTATTGAAATTCCTTTATACTAATATAGTGAAAATAATTCATGTTAATTATGGGGGCAAAAAAAGTTGAGGAAAAATACCAACTTTACGGTAAAAATTACAAAAAGAATTAGTATGTACTGTAGTGTAATTCAGTGTGAATTATTTCGGTGTGCAATGAGACATAGAGACTGTTGTTAATTCAAAAATTATAATAATAATTACACCGATCATGGATAATTTCGATTATTTCAACGAAACAACAACACAATAGAACAGTTGTAGGAAAAGCTCAACTTAACATTATTTATTTTACGTATTTGTAAATATTTAGAGAAAAAAAAAACAATAATCCGTCATTCTTATTTTATGGAAAATTTGGCGAAAGAAAAGCCCACCTGTATAGTTAGATATTTTGTAAATATAGCACTGTGCTCATTTGATTTCTCTTCATAATCATCATTGCATAATATATATTTTTTTTAATTGTAATAATATTATGGCTTTTTGTCGCCGTCTCTAGTTAATTGTAATAATAATTGTGGTAATTTTTTGCAAATAATCCAATGACCAAATTTTAATTGAAAAACAACAAAAAAACAACATAAATTATTTGCAAAAAGAAGAAGAAGACCGAGAACAAATTTCAATTTTTTTAAATAATTTAATTGTAATCCTCTGTCTTTTGTATTCTGTTCGGTTCTTGTTTCGCATAAAATTAGGATTTAATTGATTTTATTTTTATGAAATCCTTAAAATTCTACAGTTTTTTCCTGTCCCTTTTTTTAGTTCAATTTTATGTTTTTTTTTATTTTAAATTAAGGTTTTTTTTTGTAATTATTCCAATGTCTTTTTTCCAGAGATCTCACAATGTGTATGTAAATAATAATATAAATATTTTATAAAGGCACCTCTCTTGCTCAATATTATTGCGCAATAATTGATTAATGCCGCAATGTATAAGTTTTTTTTTTTGTAATTATTTTTAAAAGTTTTTCTTTTGGTCCCTATTAACGTTCCACATTCGATATTTTTTGTGCAAGTTTCTATTATATTGCACAAGAATACTGGGCGTGTAGGGATGCCTTTATCCAGACTTATTTCGCGTAATGGTCAGTCTATGTTTACTTTAACTTAGTATACTCTGATATGAAGGAAAACAAAAGAATAATAATAATATTAATAATAATAATAATAAATGACACTTAACAAAATTCAATGTGAAAGTACTTAATATTCCTATTTCTTATTCCAGATCAAGAAAAATCCATTAATCTATTTCCTGTGATCCCTAGCCAACACCCATCTCCTGAAATCAAGAGATCCCGCAGGAATTAATGGTAATTCACATCCTTTTGTTACTAAAAAAGTACCTACTACTTAATTGCAAATTTGGCTCGTAAAAAGTCGTAATGATGATTAATACACGTGAATTTTAGTTATTCAAGAAAATTTACATATTTATTGTCAGCCTTCAGGTTTTTTTTCTTCTAAATCCTTTTTAGTTTCTTTTTGTTTACTTGTT
>JAZBHA010000464.1:0-28661 GCA_037464855.1 Iselma pallidipennis | reverse complement strand
TATATTTCAACCCCCCCCCCCTAGCTCTTAGTTTCCTTTTTTTTCTTAAAACAGATGTCCACTAAGCGCAGTGTATTTGTACCTGTTTGAAAAAATTCAAAAAATCTCTTCTTCGAATTCCAGAAAGTAGCTCCAAACGGGCCCGGACAACTCTCTAACTTGACTGATTTACATAAAGCGATCCACACACAGGCACATATTATATTATAACATATAGTACGTATGTATACATACATACCTATACCAGGATTGGATAGTGGCCTATCAAAACTGACTATCTTCAATTTTGTTGCTATTAAATGATGTGTTGTCAAGAAACAACGGGCCTGTTATTTTATTCGTTTTCATATACCTACCTAGAGAACGAAAAATTTGTTCAACAACACGAAAGAAATGAGTAACATAGGATTACCTACATGCATTCCTAACATAATTACTATAAATGTTGTATCTTCACAGAAACCAGATAATTAATACAATTATTATTCTAATTAATTATTTTAAGATGTCTTCATTAAAGTGGAACTTTAAACATAAAATAGCAAGACAACGTTGTTTTCTTGCTTTAATTTTATCGAGCTATTAATTTATGTTTTATATCCTAATAATAGATAGAAACGTCCACTGTATTTGACAAAACACTTAACTTCACGAACATGTCGTATAACTTTTATTGCCAAGCTTGAATATTTACGTTATTTTAGTACTTTTACGTTATACCTTTATGTGTCTCGATTGACTAATCAAACACACACATATAAATAGTAGATAATGTTATCTAATAATATAGATAACAAGATTGTAATAATTTATTTTATTGTTGCTTATTAATATTAAACAAAGTATTTAAAAAATCTTATAATCACTTACAATTAGCTTAAGATAGAGGGAAAAATGTAGCCGATCAATTCAAATGTCAAGAATTGAATTGAAATAACTTTATTTACAGTCGGAGATTCTTTTATTAGCTGTTTTCATGTTATCGTACCTAATTGATAAGTTAATTGATAACTAACTAACAATGTCCAATTTGTTTTGTTTTTACGATTCTTTCATAGAAATTTTATTATCTTTCCTGATTTAAGTACAATGGTATACAGTGAGACCGGTTTCAGCTTGAGCCATCATCAGCCATTATACCCAATAGCTGCAATTAAATATGTTTTGTAAAATTATATTTTTATCAAGTCAAAATTTTAAACATAAATCCTACAAATCTCTAATTGTCTAATTAATACTACCACCAACGTAAGTGTGTCTTTTTTTTTCAATCTATTGAGCCAATGAAGAATGAAAAAGTTATCATTATCAAGAAACTGGGTTGTACGTAATGGTAAATGCTGACACTCCCACTGTTAATACTATAGGGAGGGGAGGAATACTATACCATCAACTAGAATGTTAACAATGATTATTAACTTTTTTTTTTAGAAAAGACAAAAATAAAAGGTTCAAAGGTCTTATTTTTTTCTCTTTGTAGTGTTTTTAGTGTTGCTGTTATAACAGAGAAAAATTCCGGATGCTCAATAAAAGTGCCATTTACATGGCTCATCATAACGGTAATAAAATTATAACTATAGTAGATTTCTTATTTTAAAAGGAAAAAAGTAGCAATAATATGTTGACATTCGTTTATTTTTAACAATTTATTCAGATGATGTAGGTACTGGTATTTATTATTGTTGTCGTTTTTTGGGTATCTTCATAGATAAGATAATCTAGATAGGTACCTAAGAAGATTTTTTTTCGGAAATCTGATTTAGAATCAGTCATGAGAAAAGAAAGATTTTTTAATATTCTCATTTTAACTCTCTTATATTTGACTGTTTTAACAAATAATAACAAATATTCCAGACTACATACTTCAGATCAGAGTGAGCAGTGGATAGAAAACAAAAAGGCCCTAACCATTCGTTCGCATAGGGCAAGGGCATTGGCAAGAGTAGCAGTTTGGATTGTTATAGCCCCATTCACATTGGCTTGTAGGCGATAAGGGCTGTGTGAAAGCTAGGTAGCTGACAGCAGTGCCGCCGCGTGCTTAGTAAGCGCCCCTGTGCTAAAAACAGTTTGGCGTCCCTGTGCGCAGATAACTATTTTGCGCCATTCCAAAATCGAATTGTTTAAAAAAAGGAGAAGTAGCATGATTTGGTGTTCCAACTGATAAGGCGCCCCTGTCCAGTGCATAACCTGCACAGCCGATTGCGACGGCCCTGGTTAACAGATTATTCATAACCTACCAAATTCTGCAGTACCGTATCAGTGGGTTCAGTGTTAGCGCAGTATTCGTACCGTGATAAGATAACTAAAATCATTGCCGGGCGGAAAAATCGCGATCGCAACGATCATCAATCGGCAATCACTGAATGACAAATACACGAATACGGATACGTGTGAATAGGTGTTACTGACGCGTCACGGATCTCACTGAAACTGATCCGACACAGCACGTATCCAGCACTGACATGTGTGAACGGTCCTTCTCTTCTCACCGTCTATTTTGATCTGAAATAATTCAGTACATACCTATACGTTAATTTGCTTGTTGAGTTCTATAACTAGGTAACCATTAATGGGATTATCGTGATACCAATTTTGGTGGAAATGTCTCTCTAACGAATAGCTTATTGTCGTATATTACCATTATACACTGTAATTAGATTTCTTAATTAATAGCCTCACATATATAGTACTCATTTAACGCATATTGCCCTCGACTGTTGTTGTTGTTGTTGTTATTATTCGTGAGAATATTAATAAGCAAACTGGTAATGTTTACGTTCCACACATTTACCTTTAAAATCACTTCATTAACCAAACAAGTAAACGATACAAAATTAAATTATCCAATTATGCATGATTGATTTACACAATTTTCACAATTAACTAAAATTAATTAATTTTAATTGCAGATTTTTTCATTTTAAAGTCATCAAAATCATGTTAATTGAACTGTCATATATGTATTATAAATTGATTCGGTCCATTTCCATCCCATCTCTGTTTATGTGCTTGTCAATTTCATGGGCCGATTATCATGGGCACGATCCTGTTTCTTTTTCTTCTCCATCCAATGTTAAATAAAAGAAAATAAATAAAGATGAAAACATACATAGGTACATATAGTATAAGATCGAATATCCGGTGGAAATTTTGCACTATATTTCGTCTACAATTTTATTAGTTTAACATGACTATTAAATAAATATGATTGGTTTGGTGATTTATGGAGTGAATTTAATTTAAAATTCATTACGTCTATGACACATTTAATAATGCACGACGGGTTTATATGCCACAAATGCATATAAAATAAATTAATCTGTCTTTTGTTACGAAACTTAGATCAAATTGCTCAATTTTTCGTATTACCTGGTGTGATTACAGTAAGTGTATACCACGGTCTTTCAGATCAAGCTAATTGGCCTGTGTGTTGATATAAAAGTCAATGTTTATTATAAACGAAATTCGTTTCAATTCGGGCTAGAATCGCATCGTAGTCTTTACAACTTTTTTCCAATGACTGTGAGTATGAGTTTATTGTTATTTTTATTGTGGACTGTATTACAACTAATGTTTTGATATGGGATCCAATATCGTATAAAGCACCCTCGGTGGTTTCAAACATATATTGTAGCAATATGTCGGCCGTAAACAACCCCCATCGATAAACTAAACAAAAATCATCGGTTTGAGTTATCGATATATATCTCAAACCATCCCTTCTATGTATACACATATACATACATGTACAAAAACCACCCCCGTTGAAATCCGGTATCCGGATAACATATAAGACTTTGTCGTTTGTTAGTTGTTGTATGTTTCGTTTTTCTTTTTTGATCCACTGATCGTTTCTTATTTTATTCCTCCCAAAACAATACTTGGTGTAAAAATCGAACAGCATAAATTGAATGCACCGGTAAAACGACCAACCCGGGAACGATCATCTACGTCTCTCTCTCTCTCCTTCTGGAAACAACATCAAACATCAACAACAAAAGCCCAAACAAAACACGGCGACAATTATTTTCAATCGGCCATCTTCCTTTTTTCCTCACTTGTTCACTATGATCGGGATCGGGTTTCCAGTTTCCATCAGCGATAGGAGGCCTCCGGGGCCACTTAGCGTCCGGGCCCTTATAAAATAAATCTGGACGACTTTTAAACCCACCGCCACTGCCACGGCCAACACTGATTTTTCAATTCAGATTTTATTGATGTTTTCATCTATTCGACCGGAAATTGATTGTTAATTTTAAATCCGACAATCATATAAAAGATGAATTAAATTTTTAAAAGGGGATGATTGGAAAATAAGTAGAAAAAAGATTGTTGAAAAACTTGTAACCAATTAATATAACAAACACTGACCACTAATCACTAGTTTGGACCTCAATTCAAGCTATCTTGTGACACGGCGGTGATTGGAATGAAAGATAAGTCCGACTTGAGGTTTGACAATTAATAAAGCAATTTGAAATTTAGTTAATTAGGTATCGAAATGTAAAGAATTCAATATTGTACCTATAGATATTTTTTAAATGAAAAATTCAATTATCGCAAAATTACAATCAGTTTATTGGCTGTTTATCGTCTTGTAGTGGTTGATATTTGGTTGTTGGGACGTGCCACAAATTGGTCTTTTCAACTGCTCACACACACACACACACACACACGCTTTAGTGTGGTTTTCTTATCTTAATGTGTCCTGTTTCGAACGTGTGATCCGAATTTAATGCTTGTCTTTAAACGATCACGATTAACAAGAAAAGAGAAAACGATATTGGTGACATCTGGACAATATCCAATTAAAGGGCGTCTTGACGCAATAACTATTTCTTTTTTCTTCTTTTTTTGAACGAAATAGTCAAAAATGCAACATCTTGATATCACCGACGGTTATTTCTAACTTCTTTATAGTAAGATGGACGGCGGCGTTTGGGCATAAACATTAATTTTAACTTAACAGCTCCAAGTTTGTCTCTCTGTCTTTCTTTCTTCTTTCAATTGGATATCAGATTACGTGTGGTTCTTGGAAAAAAGCCGTACCATTTTAAGTTAAATATTAAGTCTGTGATTAAGTGATTACTAGATAGAGAATTTTGTTTATTTCGTGTATTTTTTCTTAATTTGTACGCTGATTAGTCAAGGACTGGCCGTAATGCTTTTTTTCTTTTGAAATAGATATCATAGTGTTTAAATGAACATTTTCAAAAATGAATGATTCAAAAGTGATTCGATTTTGAAATGATGATCGAAAACTTGTCCAGTTGTCCGCTGATCCACTTATACGTATAGGTAGATCCTAAATGCCGCCAAGTTGTACTTTCGTGAGAAAACCAGTGTTTCTGTCCTCCTATGTCGTATAATGATGGCTGCCATTTCAAAAACGGCACGAGTTTGTTTATATGGCTCACGTACACACAACAAACGAGACAGTGGCTCTTCTGGATCTTATTATCTTGAATAACTTGTGTGACTATTTTCTTCAATTAATCGTAATATTCTTCAAAAACTTGTTTGTTCTTAGATCGATTTCTTTGAATTTCTAGTAGGTACCTAGTAGTAGAGTTAACGTTCATTATTCGTTCCAAAACAGTTTTAGATAGACATCAACGAATAAAAAAAAAAGACAAATCTTACTAACAATTATGGCACGACTGAAATATTGTACCTAGACGGCTTCTGACAACCATAAATTAGATAGATATCACTACGCAATACACACCTGCATTAAACAATGATGATTGTCATGCTTCAACAAAAGCATGGATAGAAGAAAAGATCGCGCGTAAAAACTGTGTTGTCACTAGAGAAACACTGCTTCTGAATTTTTTTCGTGCTCTTATCGCGCAAAATGTACAAATAACTAAAACTAATACTGAATATATTAGGTATGTGTTGAGAATGTGAATATACCTGTTACTATTGTCAAACCGTTTGATCACAGTCTAAAAAATACTTAACAAATAAATCGGTTTTTATCCGATTTTGTGGTGACGTGAATTTATTGTTTTCGGTATTGTGTAGATTGACAGAAAGTCCAGGGTAGCAACTATAGTGACAATACATCGTTTATAACTCAAACTGAAACAACACATTCCTGACGACAAAATGGCGGCAAAAACTATCAGTGAATTTGAATAAAATACACGACTTTTGATCACCAACACAAACAAAAAAGACCGAAATAATTATTCGATAGTGAAACCTAATAATTCCAATAAAAAAAAGAAGATTGTTTTGAAAGATATTGATGGTTAATCTTGATGTTCAGTACGGATTTCAATAGATTGGTAAGGGTCTGATTTGATGATGTGGTTTTATATTAATGCATTCAAATTGGCCGATGACGGGGTCGTTCCTCGATCGAAAATATTCCATCTAATTAAAGGGTCCCCCTGTCATGTTCCATTCAGAAATATAAATGCTCTTAAATACCGTGATGATTATAAGCAATAAACAACAATACGATTTATTGAATTGCCATTAAGTAGTCGATTGTTAATTAACAATAGACGAGTCTTCATTTTGTTGGTCCAACAATGTTGATGAGTCTCTACAATCATATTATTTTTTGTTTTCTTCTTCTTCTTCTTCTTCTTCTTCTCCACCCAGACATTGACAGTGTGACGTTGGCTTGTTTAACAAGTTAATAAGCCCAACAATCAGTTAGCACATCAATCAAACTTAGAAAAAGGTATAAATTGGTGGGGAGCAACAGCGAGAAAAAGGAAGAGAGAGAGAGAGAGAGAGAGAGAGAGAGAGAGAGAGAAAGAGAAAAAGAAAAAGAAAAAGAAAAAGAAAAAGAAAAAGAAAAAGAAAAAGAAAGATGGATTATTAACTTATAACATGTAGCAAAACGAAGGGGCATATCTTTCTTCTTTGGTGCCCTGTCAAATTCTTTCTTGATTGGTTGTTTGCTGGGAAATTAATAGCGTTTTTTCTTGTTTATTTTACTTGTTAATTGTGTAAAATTCACGCGTTTATTTATTCATGGGTTGACCCCCTAGTGGGTGCCCACATAATACATCTCAGTTCGGACCCTGGCCAGAGTATCTATTTTTCCTTATTTTTTTTTTAGTTTCGTTTGGTTTTGATGTAGAGGTTACTTTTTGATAACTGGCGCTTCACGCCAGGGGCTCGAGGGTGAATGTTCCATCATCAGACAGTGATAATCATTAAAACACTTTAACTCGTGATGATATTCTCTCTTTCTCCCTCTTTACTGATTTGTAATGATCTGAAGACAATAATAAATTAGTTTATATTAAATTGTGTACATTGTATTTTAGCAATTGGCTGACTGAATTGCTACTAAATTGTGAATAATGTTGGTTGTTGATCGGTATACCATTAAAAAAGTTTAATTCGCGACAATGATGTAGTGTTACTGCCGCTGAACTGGTTCTATTAAATATTTAAGCAGATATTATTTTATAAATGTACGACAAGTGTTTATTTTTCAGCTGGGGCAACACAGCACAGAAGTGGTGTGCAAGAATTGTAAAATATGCCCGAGCTCGTTTGCCGACCTGTTTATTCTAAAGATACTTATAACAGCAAGCTGTGAATATATCATGAATATTGTGTTGTTATATCCAATGATCGACCTATGGGAATATTTCGTTTCTTTTTTCATTTTTGTAGAAATATTCTAAAATTCTAGACAGGCACACGTCTATTTCCATCTATTGTTGGTATTATTATCATAGTAACCGTTGACTTTTAAAGCTACAAATGGTTTGAGTCAACATTGGCAACAATAGCAGTCACTTATTTCCCCATTTACACATAAAATCGGCCGCCTTGATCTCCATTTGTAAACTACTATTCACTTATTATTCCATCTATTGGGGTGGGTTGTTTTCACCATTGATATGTGTATACAGAAACCGATCGATTTTCTAAGAAGAGTCATTTTACTTAAATAAAAATGGTATTGTCCAGATTGGACAAGCTATAGGTACTTGACATGACTATTGTGGCTTTTCAACTTGCCCAGCAGGATAGTAGTCCATATCGTTTCAAAAACCAACCGATTGTTACAAATTATTTTACCTGAACAGTTTGCACGACCATCAACCACAATGTAATCGATTCCAGTTTGCTAAAAACCTAGTATATAAAATAAATTAGAGCTATTAGTTGGTAATAAAAACAGGAGAATATTGAATTCACGGACCTTATGATTTTAAAAATTATAAAATGCTATTGGTTATGATGAAACCAGCATATGTATACTCACAGATTCGAGTTCTACGAAGGAGCAAACACAGTGTTCTTGTGTATTTATGTTCCGTAATGATAGGCTGCCCACGGCCTGATATATTGGACAGGCTAGGTATGTTGTTTATGCCCCGTAAACAGGGTCGGATCTGGTCATTCTGACGCTTCTGCCCCAATCTTAAAATTTATTAATTATACACAGAAAATCGAACCATTACGCCCTTATCATCCCATTCATCCATTCATCATTCTCTGTTAACTTGGAACTTTATTATACGGTTTTTGAATGAGATCAATAGAGATTTGATTAGTTGGATGATTGTATAGTAAACCTTTGGTTTGTTATTCGTCCGTACCTGTATTCCATCTGTGTGTGCCATTGTTAGTACAACACTTTACCGGCCTCTGGCTATGATTGCATCGTTTATTCATTAATAATTACCAGTCAAATTGATATTTATATTTCGCCCAACTACCCTGAGCACTATCTGGCACTTCATCTTAATAACAATTATAAATTTGAAAATGAACGGTAAAGATTTCGTTATGGCTGACTTGATAATATTTAACACATCCACCATCTGGTTGACTTAATAAATTCACTACCAACAACAACAACAACAACAACTACCACAAAATTAACAACATTGCCACATAATCAAAAGAGCTTCCTTTTCTTTTACAGTGATTACGAAAATAAATAATCGCGTGACCAGAGGTCCAAATTTAATGGGAATATTTTATCAACATGTGACAGACATACCTACTAAAATATTTATAATGATTCTTTGAATTATAGTTGAACCTCGATTAATTATTATCTGTGTTAGTAGTGAACAAGCTGTGAATACGAAAAGTGAATAATCAAAATTGCTCCTTTCTGAGTTACCACGACATCAAATAATGATTGAAAAATGTAAATCTAGAAGCCAATTTGTGAAATCAGGATTCTTATATAATTGAATGAATCGATTCCAAGAATAATTGTCGATATTTATGCGAACAATTGCGAATGGGTGGATGGGTGGGTGGAAGTGCAGGGGAGTGTGCGAGTTCTTCAACCTGATAATCTATTGGTATTCACATTATAAAGAAGACGATTCGACTCTTCCAGGAAACTGTAAATTGTCATGAATGGTTGTTGGTTTATCATGTTATTCAAATCACCACCAAGCTTGCATAGTAAACAATTTCGAAATTAAAATTTTCCAATTTAGGGTACCTATAATTTGTTAAAATTCTGTTTAAGGTTTTGTCAAAAAGGATTTTCTATTTGGTTTCTTCAAGTGGTTTTATTGTTGAACGCATTGGTCCCAAAATATCTAATTATTGCGTGGGTGGTCTAAATATCATTTAGCACCTGGATATATTTGAAAGTCCAAAAAGACGCATTCTAGCGCAAAATTAAAAACGCTTTCTACTGTTGTATCTTAAAATAGTATCAATAAATTGATCTCCTTTTGTGGTTATAGTTGGTTGACTGGCTGGCTAGTTGGTTGGTTGGTTGGTTGGTTGATAGTCAAGTACCTACCGATTCACTCACAGTCAATATTTATCTAGAGCTGGGGCGTTTTGTATGTGTATGGATGTGTAATAAATTATTATTTATTGAGGAGCCTTATACACTTTTTTCTCCTCCATTTCGATAAATAGCCAGCATTGGTTCGGTTAGTGGTCAAGTTGTTTCTTCTTCGATTAAACTTTCATGAGTTGTCCTATAAATAATCGCTTTCTTAACACCCCAACATTGTTAGTTAGTCGATGTTGTAAATAAATTAAAAAATCAACGCTGTTGTAAAATATATACGAGGATTTAGTAGTAGAGAATTGGGCAATCTCGAGGCTATAGCTACAGTATTTATGTATACATATACCTATGTATTTAGCATGTCATTAACGTACCTATTCGTCGTACTTTAGAAAACTATTAATTATGTTTTAAATGTAAATTTTCGTGGCGTGTTTTCATTTACATCAACACCACCTGCAAGCGACAATAAAAATGACAAATCGTCTAATCACCATCTGCCTTTTTTTCTTTTCTTCTGACAACAACCAATTGATCTAAGTCTTTCTTCTATTTTATGACAAAAACACTCAATAGTATTTCGATTAGCGCGATTGTCAAGAAATTCTTCCATACCATTGGTTCGAATATACCTATATGAAATTCGTAAATATAAATATAAAATCGTGTGTTTCCGTTATAATACAACTATTAACTATCGTCTCTAGTTTGCCAGCCATAAAATCAATTTATAAAGTTTACACGCCGTAAAATATCACCTTATAGACGGTATATATACGTTTGGTTGGTTTTAAATTAGATGAAAATAGACTTAGAACCCATATATCTTTGCACCTTTACCTTTTTATTAGTGTTACCTGAGTGTATATCAATACAACAGTAAAAAGGACCAAATAACCTAACAAAAGGGGCATAACGATTGTCGTTTGACGCGTGAAATACGCCACACAACAAAAATTGGATTGTTATTGAAAAGTTAGTAGCGTAGAAATTGTGTTTAGAAAATAAATATTTTTCTTTAATTACGATACGGTTTATGTTTGATACACCTTTTCGGATATTTTCATTGTATAGACTATCAAAATACGAAAATTAGTTCAATTATTCTAAAATATTTATTTATCATCTGTGTGTGCGGTCTTATCAGTATTCGATTGATGGTTGTAGTTAACAATAGGACCACAAGCAATAAATTAACTACCCTCTCTTCTTGTCTATAATTGTTGTTGTTTTGCATTGATGGTCACGTTATAACTGAAGTATTTTTCCTGTATGTATATAATAGTTACATTGTATGGTACATATTATACATTTTTGTATGCAAGTCGAAAGATTGAACGTGTTGTTATATTCCACGAGATTCATGTGTTATTCATATCACCACACTATAGCTTGCTGTAATTTGTATCGTTTTATGGACAACGATGCTCTCGGTTTTATTATCAGAACAGATAATGACCTTATGGGTGTGATCTGGGATGATGCACGAGCCAAACAAAAAAAAGTCACTAAAAACTCCTAATCTAATCAAGAAATTGATGCCGATCTTTTATACAATTTGCATTGAGAGAGAAGAACCGTACCTAAGAGACTCTCTCACCTTAGTAATCCTAATCCTTTAAAAGGTTTATACAGGTCGTTAGACAACCTGACTAATATGATTATATCTTCAGTTTTCGACGAAAAACCTAAAACCATTAAAAATACCCACCCTCGTTTAATCCTAATATTTTTAAAGCGGCATCCACACGCTCATGTATCTTGATAGAGTCACGTGACTAATGAGCGAACCTTTACCGGCGTAAAATGATAGTTTTGCACAAATTGAAAATGCAGCAAAACTGACAAATGACAAAAGTAAAAAAAAACAAGAAAATAACTTTTTTTACTCGGGGGGCATACTTCGGAAATGCGGCAGTTCGCTGGCACCGTGGGATGAAGAGGAGGGAGGGGTAATATTTAAACAAGAAGATATTAATGCAACATAAATTTAACGACATCAATTTTTAATACATAAATTCAAATCTTAATTTGAACGGCGGGCACTTGAAAATTCCATTGCGGGCACCACGTTGCCGACCCCTGGTTTAGAGTATTTACTCCTACCAGCTAGTACATATGCAACCCAATTTACTTAAGCATCGCCATCAAGATACTTGAGCGTGTGGATAACGTTTAATGGTAACAAATACAGAGCTTTTTCGTACAACATGTTTCAACAATTATTTAGTGAGTATCATCACGTGGAGGAAAAAGTCTGTCTGTCCTATAATTTATTAAAACGTTTATTACAACAAACAAGACTTTGATATATTCTAAATATATTCATCGAGTCCAAAATAAATACCACTTGATTTTCGTTTCTTTTTTTTTTTTGTTGTTGATTGGTTGATTTTCACGCACAGTTCCAAAACACCTATCGGCCGTTTAAAATTTATTTAATGAGGTAAAAAAACAATAATTCAACTATATAGGTATACACGGACCCAAATGGTATTGGTACTGGGTGATAATTTACGATCGTTAAAACAAAGATAGACTATAATTGGAATCAATTTATACTAAACTACTAAACAAAGATAGGATAAAGATGACGATGGAATGGAATGCCAATGATTCATGGACGACGAAAGGCGATGTTGGGATACTTCATTTTTTTTCTTCTAATTTTTTTGTGGTTGTTTCGACACGAACAAATGAACGTTACACTTTCTCGCACTTCTGATGTTGTATTTTGTTTTACTATCAATAACAACAACAACAACAACAAAGTTGTTGTGGGAGTAGTATAGCATGAGAAGAAATATTTGAACGAAACTAATTGGCGGTAATTTTGTCTGTTTCTAGTTTTTTTAAAAAAGCCTATGTCAAACTAAATTGACAATTGTTGAAGAATGAAAATTTATTACCTATTTTACGAATGATATATTGGCAAAAGCTACAAATCTGTTGTTTATTTAAAAGTAATTTTACAACCTGCAAGTGTAGAAGATAATCCTGAACGTATATTTAAAGAGAGCTTTCAAGCTGAAATTGTATTGTGTTATGGTTTCTACGAAAAAAAAAACCATCTTTATGTTTCTTCTACCTTCTTGTTCGCCCAGAGCTGGCTCTAGCCATATCGGAGCTCCTATGCGGGCACTTTTGTGGCACCCGTAAGTAGACACACTGACTGACGCAGTCTCAAGGGTCTTTTAGGACGATTTTTTGAGATGTGTGTTAATTCGGTTATGGTAATCGTCAAGGGGCTTATATCCGAGTATCATCATATAATTATAAGTGATCAACCGTCACAATTTAGGAGGGCTACTACCAAATTTTAGTCCTTCGTTCCATTTCTAAAGCTGTCGCAAATTATCGAAAAAGCTATTCACTGTCCCGCTTTTTAATGGCACGTATTAAATAATAATACCTAAGGCGGAATTCACGTTGGTGCACCAACTCTAGCACCGCCCCATGTCCGACTTCACTTTGCCGGACTCAGTGGACATTCTGCAGAATGCCTAGAGTACATCAGTTATTTTGCAAAATGACTAACACAACCGTCAATCTGCGAATTGTTCTCAGATTGCCTGCCACTTTGGTCATTTTGCAAATTGACTAGGCATTTCGCGAATTGCCTAATTTCGCACATTGCCGGTAACATACATATACATACGTACACGGACACTGTTTGGACTATGTTAGTTCTGCCATAATAACCAAGTAATCGTTATATGAGATTAAATGCATTTTAACGCCCCTTTACAACTGCTTAGTAGGCTTGATGGTTCTAGTCGGACCTGTGTTCGACTAATTTGTAGCGATTTAATTACCTTAAATATCGATAAGATTTCTTTTTGTTGAGTTAATTTTGACGATTTCACGGTTTGCTAGGAAATGAAGATTGATGGTCAATGATGGCAACCTTTCATCTAGATATTAACTAACATATACATATAAGAGGGAAGAATACTATCGCTTAATTATTGTTGTAGTGATGACCACTTGCCCATCAACTTGTATAGATAGATATAGTATGCGTGTTCATTTAACAAGATCTGTGGGTTTCAGGTAGAAAAACCGTCCTGAAACTAATTAGGCTTTATGCGGATGTCAAAATTCCGGCTAAAGTAGTTAGATAGGTGTGTGTGTGTGTGTGTGTGTGTATTTCTATACTATGTATGTTTACATGTGTGTGTGTGTGTAGATGTAGTAGATTAATGTAATCTCTTAATTAACATGAAGTTAAATTAGATTTGTAAAAGGGATTACAAACAACAGATCTCTAACTGTTTTTTAAATACCATACCACATTTATTTGTACGACTCTTTACTTTCTTCTACTTCTTCTTCTTTTTTTTCTTTGCTTGAATACTTCTTCTATCCGTTTGGGTATTTTATCTTTTTTATTATAATTTTCAAAGCTATTATCATATAAGCAGTAAAGAAGTTGGTGTTGGATTAACTTGTCGTTATATTCTCTCTATTTAAATCACGTGATTTATTAGGGTTGGATGTTTATTTGGTTATTTTGCCTATTGTTAAATGCTTCTTAATAAATCTAGCTTAAAAGACGGTAGATCGTTTAAGACGACATAATTTTTCTAATCGGCCATTCAAATAACAGGAGAAATAAATTTTCGATAGCTGTGAAGTTGTCTTCGATTTTATTCTCATTAGGAATTTAAAAATAAGAAAATAAGTCCAACAATCAACCATAAAAAATGCCCAAACGAGCAACAAAAACGCATCGAATAAAATCTCTTTCCGCAGTGATCAATATCCATAATTTCTTGATATGATGGTATAGAAAAAGTTTACTTTTTAAAGTACCTACATACCTATACCTAGATTATCTGCCCATTTGCTATAAATTCGCAGGCTCCAAGCTTGGAGTGAGCAAGCTTTAGATTTACTTTTAAGGGAAATTTCAAATTTTTACACACAGGACCAGCTTTTGGTATGTTGGTGCTCCTATGCAAGCACCTTTACGCCGCCCATATTCTAGCGATTCTAGCACCCTTGTGTCGCCCCCTACACATATTGAGACAGTCTCATACGATCATCTCATTCAGCCTTAAACGGCTGATTTCTCCAACACGGATCAAATGTTTCATATGATATTCAATGCCAAAAACCGATCAACCCATTTCACCAACGTCTCACCAATGGAGTGACGTCTGGTGCGGCCTGAATTGATACCAAAGTTTGTTCCATGTTGGTGAACGATATTTTGGAATTACCCACATTGCAGCTGTGTTTTCATGACACTACAGTACTTACTAGTTGCTGCTTTATGAACCAATCAGCTAATTGTTTGTATCCGCCATATTTGCGCTAGCTGTTGGTAACATAAAGTTTTTCTCTCATTGTCAGTAAAGTTGATAGTTAACGCAAATGTAGCAGTGGCGTTCGGCGAATTGTTATTCTCAAGCATTTGCTAACCGTTGTAAGCGCTTAACTTCGTTGAACAGCCCCATTGTTTGCAATTATAGACCGCCTTGCTTGCCAAATATTGCAATTGCACTGTATTACTAGTATTCATCGGTTCTGAGTTGCCTCTAGGAAAATCTTTTTTTCATTATTTAGGTATTCGCAAAGTATTTCTGATTCTGAGCCAGCCCTGAGCTTCCAATTCTGACGAAGGTCCCGTGGGAGTTTAATTGAAATTTTCCAGAAGCCACTAGATTTATACCTTTTTGTTTCTATTTACCTCACACTGACTACCAAATTTCTAGTTTCCTGGTGACCTGAATATTAACTTTATTGTGATCTAGGAGAGGAAATTACAGAAAGACAGCTTTCAAGTTTGTTTAATAACAGATTTATTATTTAAAATAGGTACTTGTTGATGTTTTAATCTAAACAGAGGCGTGTCAATTTCTGTCTAACAAGAGTTAACAAATTTTATGTAAAAAAAGTTATTTAAATTATTCATAATATGAACCGGAAATTAAATTTTGAATAGTTTGAATATCATTAAATTGTAATTTTCTTCTAGAACAAATTAAAATTTGCCCACATTCTTAAATTAAAATCAAAACATTCAACACCAACCTATATGGCAGCTACTGAACTTTTATATAAAGTAATTTGTTTATTTTATTGTACAGAATTGATACATAATTGATTTGTTTTTATTTTAAATCTGATAAGTCGATTTTTTTTCTTTTTATATGTTGTTGATAGTTGAGAAAGGAAAAATTATTGTTTGTCAAAAATTTCAAATCATGATTGAAACTGGTAATATCCTCTATCAACGAAACCTGTCAGGAGACTTTTTCAATTTTGTATGTTATTCATATTTAATCAGTGGGAAATTTATAACACACATTTATAAAACTCTAATCTATTATTAATAAAAACTGTAGTTACAATAAGGTGTCGAAAATTACATTCCTATATCTAGTTAGATTTATATCGTAGATATTTATTTCGAGATATAGAGAAAAGGAAATGTGAGTAGGTTTTTTTGAGTGATGATGGTTATTTCTTGATTTTGAATTAAAAAAATTATAGAAAAATTATAGAAAAAAGATCATCGAAAATCGAAATCAATAACTAATTATTGTACAAAGTCAGATAGTTATAACTAGGGATTAAATTTAATTAACTTGGATTGATGGTGATTTAAATAGCCTATCAACTTTTATAATGAAGTCAGAATTTAATTAAAATCAAGCTTTAATATTTAATAAATAAATTGACCGAATCGTTCTATTATTAATCACATTTTATTGTACCTACCTATAATACAGAAAGTAGTGGTATGCAAATTGCGACTCGTGGAGCCTCAGGAAATCATAAAAATCGTTGAAATTTGAAGTTCAACAATTAGTTCAAATTTACATACCAACATCATGGCCGTCTAGAATGTAATAACGGAATATATCGGGTGTACAGCACTATTCTACGTCAAAATTGGCGTTAATTAGGTCGGTCACCTTTCGCTTGATTCGCATCTATCCTTATTTTCAATTCTAATAGGTTTTCATATGAAAATGTACCTACATTCTAACCTAAATAACAATAACAAAATGTTAATTGTAATATAGGATGCATTATGCTGCAGTCCTACATTCTCAATCCATTATCCTAATTTGGCCTAAAATAGCGTTGTACGCTGGGTATAGTTTGTTTGAATTAGGAAAAAATTAGTGTGATAGAGATAGAAGAGGAAAAGAAAAGGAGAGACATGAATAGAACAAAACCAACTAGTCGTCTGGACAAAGGCTATTACATATTAACAAGGTATAGTCTTGTGTATATTAACATTAAAGCTGTCAAAAAAGACACCGTATAATTGGTTAGCTAGACCTTCAGGTAATAAAATATCATCCCGTCTTCATTCAACATTAAATTATTAATGTTTTCTATCTTTATTTATGTCAATTTACATTTTCAAACAGTATACGCCTTTTGCATTACCATAATAATTCAAAAAATTATATTCTCAGAATGTGTTATGAATTTATTTATTATTAGCTATGAGTGTTCACAGTCTAAACTTGACCTGGTTGTATTAAACAAATAATTTTTTTTGGTTCAAATAAATTGCAAATAATTTTGGAAAATCGTGAAAATCTTTTAATGAGATCCGGTCATATTCTAGGATAGTTAGAAGTATAACAACATTAACAATAACAACAAAACCCATCATAGATTTATGGGCGGGCGTTGAATGTATTTTAACATAATTTTAATAGCCACAAAACCTAAGCTGTAGTTAAGCAGGTCGTAATATATTAGCTTTTTAATGGTTTTATAATATATATCTATTTGGGATGGTTTTTACAAAACTAAAACGGTTATTAAATTGTTTTCTGAAGATACAAAAACAAAACAAAACACAAGAAACCAGTTAGTTTCAAGGGAGTAAATGTGTATAGGGAGTTTTTATTAACGTTTTAAAAACATTTACAACTGATCATCCTGTAGTCGTTTAATTTACTTTTTAGTTTTTTTTAAATAAATATAGACGCTATTTAGAGAAACAACTAACAATAATAATACAACCATAACAACGAAAAAATCCTACCAAACAAAAGCTTTGAACAGTTAATAAATTTTACCGCGTCAGTCGTAAATTATTTTAATACACCTCTGTCCATATTTTCTACACACTAACGCAAACACATTATCTATAAAGACTTATATAGTGGAACAAATGAACTCCTCGCCACCTTCTTATTTTCTACAATAGTTACGGATTAGGACCAATATTAAAGTCAATTTCTCTTGTCCTCCAGGTAGCTATGTATGTGTGTCCGAAAAAATAAAAAAGAAATAACACTTGAACAGGATTACAGTTGGGATTTACGTCGGTAACGTCGGTTTTCTTCGAAACTATCATAGAAAAGTACAGAATCTAAAGAGTAGAAACGGTGTCTCTTTAATTATTTAATCCTGAAAAGAGGTTGTAAATTATATAGATAATAATGGCATTAAGAAAGCGGTGACTTTTGAGAAATTTCTGAAAAAGTTCCAACAACAGTTTAGTATTTTCAACATGAATGAATTTGTTTAAACAGAGATTCTAGGCAGAAGAAGATTTAGAAATTTATACTATTTTCCAAGATAACGTTATACCAGAAATTTTGTGAATATTGACTTCTGTAGTCAAATTTGTTTGCTGTAGGATACAACAATAGACTTTGTTGCTACAACAGCAACAATAAACAATTTCAATTCACAGTCTCAAATAGACGCATATTTTAGAAAAAAAGATGCCCAGGTAAGATTGTTAATTAAAATTGTCTACCGTTGCTGATGCAGTATACAAACTGTTTTGTTGAGTCTAATGAGACTTTTGTAAGTCAAAGAGTTAATATTCACAAAATTTCTACGGCCACTATACTTGACTTGACTTACCTATTTTAGAATTTTAGCGATTAGTTTTTACAACGATACCTCCATAAATAAATCAGTTGGTCAAAGCACAGGCTTAGATTTGGAAATAGATATTAAAATGTCTTGAAATGCTATTTTTACTCATATACCCTAAAAATTTGACGGTGAATTTTGAATATGTATAAAATAAAAAGTTCAAATTGTTCAGATTTGTAAATATTGTCATAAATCTTACTTAAAGACCCTTTGCAATAAACACTGGTAAGCAGGTAATAAGTACTTGTCGGAGACGATCAAAATATCGTGAATAGCATTTTACAATCCGATATTTCTATGGAAATTTTCTAAAATATGAGTAATCTTTTGCCAGTACAATAGTGATATATTTAGAATTTGTTGACAAATTGTTACTACCCGGTACAAACAAATGAAGAGAAATTGCCGACCCTTCTTCTTGGATTTATTGCTCTACCAGTGTTTACTTTCTAATTTAACATGCAATTGTGTACGAGGCTGATTCGATTAGTCGGTGAAAAATGAAACAAGGACTAATTTTTTAGTTTTCAACGTCCTCTTCGTGTAGTTCGATACACGGTCCAGCATTCCTCAAGCGATTGTATTCCTTGTATGTAATAAGATTTATCTAAACCACCAAAATAGGCATTTACTTCGCCGATAAGTTCAGTATACGAGCCATTTTTTTAGGTCTGGAAACAGGAGAAAGTCATAAGCAGCTCAATCTGAAGAATACGGTGAACTTGAGTTCATGGATTTTGACCATCTCCACTTGATAAAAATTTTAAGAGTTGTTCACTTTAAACAGTTCTTACAATAAAACGAATTAATATATCGGTCACAGATTTTACGTCACCTTTTTGAGGTTATTAATTGACAAAAACAAAAGTACCGTTATGCTTGTAGTGACATTCGTTGGATTTTTACGAACTTATTGAACTGCCCTCGTACACAATGCCTCAATACTTAGGCACTCTTCACACCAATGCAATCGTCAGTTACCGATGCGGCAACTGCAGACTTTGAACTTATGGCGGTAAATGGGCTGCCGCATTGACAACGAAAAATCGCATTATCGTAGGGAATGATTTACAATTCAAAAGGCAGTATAAGCTAAAACCACTATTTTGGTGGATCCACAATATACATTCACTCCTACCTAATAACGGTCATAAAATACTAAAGTCTTCAAGTCATTTTTCAACGGATTATTTCATATCTTTTCAGAGAAACTATTATTGATTCATTATTAAAAGAGACAGGTATAACTGAATAATTTTTATCTATTATAGTATAGATGGATTTCTGGAAGTAATGATAATTTCCTGGAGAGTAACGACGAGAATATACAATTCTTATGTGAGTTAATGGACAGAAGTATAGCTTGTAAAACAAAACTTCTATATTGTAAAACTATTTATTATTGAAACATTGTATTAAAATTATTGCAGAATGCAATTGAATAAATAAATATAAAGAAGCTTATGATTTTACCAAGAAATCATTTTTTCAATAAAAAAACGTAAATTGGAGTTGAAATTCTAATGATAAACTGTTCTAACAATAAGACACAGTTTATAATTGGAAAAGAAAATAAAATTAGGAAACCAAGACTACTGTTTTTTAGCAATTTAGGGAAACAGGACAACTATCTTTCAGACACGCATTAAATGTTGAGTTAACAAGGTTTTGGACTACCTAATAGCAACAGATTATTGAAAGGTGTTTATTTCCAACGTTTTATGAGTTGCCTGTGTTCCTTCAGAGATCTATAGAAGAAATTATTTAATCCCGTGTGGAAATCAGTCTAGGCGTCCCTAATTTAACTCAGGCCCTCTACGGGCATAAGTGAGGCATCCTCAAGAAGGGCGTATCAGCTAGGACCCAGACAGGGCCTAGTTGAAAAAACTTAAGTCAAATTTCCCTACTTTTTCCTGAACAGGCCCCGACCAGAAACTTCATCTTAAACCCTAATTATTTTGATTATTGGATTACTCATGCGCAGCGCAATTTCCCATAATACACTGCGTCCCTGATGATTTCTGGCTGTAGTTTTGGCTTGTTTCCTGCATATTTTTTTAATGTTTTTAAAAGTTTGAAAAAGACTATTATTTGTGAGTTTGTGATCGTCTTGAATGGTTGTTTTTCTTATTGGTTTTGTCATTGATTAGAAACAATTAGACGTTATTTAAAATAATTTTATTGTAGTAAAACACGGTGGCAGCGTGTGATCAGGTAAGGTTATGTTCCTCTGAAATTCTTGAACAGCTTTACATAAATGAATTTTCAGATTTTAGTACAAATTGATGTATGGTAACAGAATACATTAAAACAAAATTCGTTTTAAATGTTGATAGAGGATAACCTTACTTGTAGTACATAACCATGCCGATTTTCGTAATAACAGCGCCTATGGTGGCAGCATATGTGCTGATAATTTTGAGTAATTTTGTATGAGTTTTTATATTCATAAGAACTTAAATAGTATAGTTTGAATTTTGCAACATTTTTGTTCACCTTTATGTGGTTGATGATTTGTTTTTGTTGTTTAATTGCAGCGCACTCATTAATGTGTTGCGACTTCTGTATGCTGGTGAGGTGTTATGATGATTCAAAATGTTGTCAATATCAATAATTGTATATCTATTAAATGTAAATGTTTTATATATTTTGTTCTGTTTTGATTTTATAATAATAATATTTGTTATATATTATATGTATGTATGTAAAACATAATAAATTCACATACATTTAATACTGTGTAATAGTATTTATTGTACACGTACGAATAAAATAATTATTCAATAAATTTCTGGGCAAAAGCCCGAGAATCTAGACGGGCTTTGGCTAGGCGCCCTGAACAGGGCCAATACAGAAAAAAACTTCGGGCCCTGATTTTTAAAACGTGACAGTCCAGTCTAGGGCCTGATCGGGCGACCAATCTTGGCCCCGAATAGAAATAAGGAAGCGTAGTCGGGCCCCGATCAAGGCCTAGATTGAATTTCCACACGGGATTTAACAAAAGGCGGGCTGCTATACTTTAGGGGGCGCCAAACGCTAAAAAGAAAAAGCAAGAGATGGTATTTTGAGTTACGTGCTCGACATAATAGTTTAACTCATTATACCACTGTTTTCTTTCAAAGTTTGAAGTTTAGGTAGCCTGTTGTTTGAATTTTACACAGAAAAAATCCTTTTTAAGGGGGGCGCTAGAAAGCCTTCTTGAAGAAGTTTTTAAGGTCCAAATTGCGTTTGACGGACCACTATCTTCTAAGGTTTTTTTTTAGTCATCAACTGAAAAGATATCTTCTTTTCTTATAAATTCCTCCGGGACCAAGGTGAGCCAGTCCAGTCCTGCTAGATCCAAACAGGAAGAGAGCACAATCAAACCACCAAACATTATCTAATTAAAAATATCACCATATCCAGTAGTAAGACAACATAAAATGGATGATCTTCTTAAAGAATGAGGAGGAGTCAAAATAGAGAACGATCATGTGCAAATAAGACCATCATTATACAGCCTGTTCAAACCATTTACATCATCTCTGAAGTTCATTGTCCTTGTACATACATTTGATGAACAATATTTCGCTAATAAGTATTTCTAGCATATTTTCTTGCTTCCAAGTCAAGGATTGTGACTCTATCAAAAGTGATATGACCAGTGTTAAAATGATGCAATGAAGTAGGTGTCTTATTTTTATTATCAATATTGATGATTCTGCAATCAATTCGATGTTGTTCTGTACGTTCCTGTAAATGCTATGTTGTTCGTCCAGTTATGACAAGGAACAGCATAAACGACGTATGAAGGATTTTGTCTTTCATTTTATTATGAAAAAAAGTCTACACATTTCAAGACAAATACTTACTAAATAATTTTTTAGGTTAGTTAGTCTTATGGAGACTTGCCATATGTTTTTGAATTCAACAAGATACACCTCTTTTTAAAATCAAAATCACTGTGCCCTAAGTATGAGATGAACAACGGGGCTTAAGTAGTGTAAGTGCCAGTTCATTAGGGTAGTTGAAATTAAAATGAAAATACCTTCTAAAGTCATAATTCTGCATAAACTCTAATCCAAAGTGAAACTGAATGAATAAAGTCCACAACCCCAGAGATGAATTAAGGTGAGTATGATATTGGAAGGAATGCAGGTAGTAATTATGACAACAAAAGTCAAATAATTTTTATTAATATAATTATTTTTAGTAAATAATTTATTTCATTTAGACTAGAGCCATATTACAGTAGAACTCCGTTCTAGCGATGTCTCATTTAACGAAAGCTGGGTTATTATGATAAAACTAAAATAATACGATTGAACAGTGTTTACTATATTCACCTACATAACTCAAAAGTCCAGATAAGACGACACTCAGATATAAGGTGACTGTTTTCTAACAAGTCTATTGAATGTTGTTAAAATCCAGTTCTACTGTATAAAATCTTCAAATTCTAATTTCAATCAATCATATTTGTGCCACTCTCCTGTTAGAATCTTGATCCAATTGACCCCCTCTAAAATCTGACAATTATATTAAAAGCCATCATTCTTTCGATTATAATTCAAAACATTTCGTTAACCGATAAAATAAAACGACTTTCAACTATAAATTTGATTATAGAAAAAGATATATAATATTTTTTTTATTCAACTAATTGTAGTCATTTTTTTCAAGAAAAAAAAGCTATTTTCTGATCAGCTTCTATTATTGCTGCTATTGTCGACTCTATTTGATAACAATCTGGAAAACAATGATAATAATAATAGCCATAATAATAATAACTATAGTATACACTGTGTAATTGAAATCCCTTACATAATTCAAGCCACTAATAGTTAACGTCCAGTGTTCACGTGCTATTGTGTGTGATCTGCGTGTGCATTTGTGGTTGAATTCGTATTGTTGGTTAACTGTTATTAGTAAGTAATTAGTTTAGTGTTTAATAATGAAGGACTAGACAGCGACTGTCAAATCAAACCCATCCATATGGTTGCCAACAGTTTAGTGGCCACAGATCAATTTTACTTGTATTTTGTATAACTTTCCTAGAATAATTGCATTTGTTATGTGATTTCAATAACTAGGTTAGTAAGACTTGTGTAGTTGTCCAGTGATCATCGGACAATGTCTACAGTTTTGGCCAATTTCTTTTTCTTTTTGACGCTTCAAAATGCCCTTATTGTACTCTATTCCGCATAGGAATGATGAAGCTTGAATATTGTAAGGGATTTTAATTACACCCAGTATAATTTTATGGGTGAAAAGAAATCCAATTTTTAGTATTTAATTGTTTGATTCCTTTTGAAAGTCTTTCTTTCTTTTTGATTATTATTATTTTTCAATTTTTTCTTTTTGTAAATTTCATAAAGAGGTAGAGATGAAATTATATCCACATCACCAGTTAAGATCTTAATTATCTCGTATAAACCAACTGAACGTTATGAATGCAATCATAATCTAGATCTTGATCTAAATAATACAACAAAACGTTATAGTATACACAAGTACAATTAGAATAAAGATCTAACTTGAATCAAATCACACCATGGCTTTATAATATACACAAACACAAATATAATAAAAGGACAAGACAAGCAATAGATAGATAAAGTGATATTATTGTCTCTCTATTGTATAGAAGTCTTAAAATGATATAAGAAGTTAGAAAATTATAATTGTCCATCTGTATTCATCTATATTATAAATACCACGGTCTTTCAGATCAAAGTATCCCGTAAACTATGTATTTAGGTAGATCTCTACATGTTTTTGTCACATATTGCTTTTTTAATCCCCAATTATTTTGTGATGGGGCTTGAAAGAAAAGTGAATTTTGCTAACATTTTTATCTATATTTTGATTTATAAATCGCTCAAACTTGATCAATAACCCCATCACCTAGTCTAGGTGCGTTCGCAGTATCAAAACGAGTAACTTTTTACTCTACTCACTGCAGGTTTCAGACACGCTTTAGTGCAAAAGCAAAGTTATACCATCAATTAAAAGACATCAAAAATCAATGATTGATAGATCTTTATCCTTTTCTCCTACAAAACTGGTCATTTAATGATTTACTCCCCACTCTCCACAAGTACACCACTCCTAAGCTACTCTAACATGCTCTATACAACTCTACTTACTCTCATTATACTCCTCCGGCACCATAATACCGAACTTAGCTTTTGATTTGTAATACCGTGGTGAACTTCTCATACAAAATAAGAATCAAATCAATTACGTTAAGACAAATATTCTAATAATTAAGTCTTCTTTCCTTTCTTCTTACAGATCTAACTTTTTATTTAATTATCATCTAGCTGTTTCCAATATGATTATTATTAATGATTGACTACAGTCAAAATTTATATCGATTTGATCGACATATAAGATATTGCTTGTTAATGTGTATCTGTTTTTTTTGTTGTGCTGCCTCCTTTTTTTTATTTTCTTCTTAGTTTGGTAATACTAGCCGAGTTGCAAGTCACGATTTTTATTTGTTTTTCACACTGAACGTCGGATTTATCGCCATTAATTATATCCGTCAGTCCATTCTTGTTCTGTTGTGGTTGTTGTTGTTGTTGGTGCTGTTGTTATTGTTAGTGTATAGGCGCCGAATAAAAATAATAATAGTGATAATTTATTTCAGTGTTGTAAGTTTAATTTGTGGTTTGATTGGCCAGATGGGCGTGTAAATGTATGTATAGATGTGTATTAGTTGGAAGTATATATAGATGTATAAAGGGAAAGAAATAGAGGAGTTACGGAACAACAACAAGTTTTGAAAGTAATTGATTAGTCTAGCCTCGCTAATACTGATTAGATCCTTTCTTACCGTTTTTAAACTTTTTCATTACGCTTCTAGCTTTTTAATACATTAATATAGATCAGGAGTCCCCAACGTTTTTCTCCGAAGAGACACATGGGAAAATTCATAACGAAATGCCAAACAAAATTGTATGAACACCCGTTTAGGTATAATATATCATAAGTATTTTGCTAGAAACTATCCTTATGTATAATACTTTGGAAAAAAAGACTTCTAGAGAATAAATATTGATAATTCGGATGAAATTGTCTTGAGGGCCATATGGAGCCCTCGCGCTGTTGGTTGGGAACCTCTGATATAGTGTACTTTAACAGGAATGGTAATAGTAGATATCAATCTCTTGGTAGAATATTTGTTTATGTAAATCAAACTTTTAGTGTTCTAAGGTACATTTGCCAAATGAGGTAGGTACCTACTAATCATGGGGAGTTGTTTTGATATTTTAGGAAACAAACGGTGTAAAAATTGAAAACACATTATGAGTAGAGATGCAGCAGATAGTTAGGTCGGATAGTCGGCTTTCTGGCCTCATTAGTCCTCGTACGCGAATAGCATGTCTTGGAAAAGTTAACACGTACGACGATTATTACATATATTGGGAACCTTAGTGATGCATCAGATATCCGGTTACGATCCGGTATACGGTCTATCCGGCCACTTTTATACTTTCCGGACGACTCCACTATCCGGCCGACCAGATAGTAGGTGACCGGATAGTGTGTGCATTTTATACGGGACTACCCGGCCAGCCACTATCCTCTGCATCTCTAATTATGAGACAGCTGGCAGTCCCGAACAATTTTGGCATCCAATGAAAATTGTTACATTTAAAGCATTTGGCCGAAGGGTTGCACGTCAAAAGACATTCGAAACCACCCTTTAAGGTGGCTACATGCCGGTACATCGCCGAGACCATTGTCCCCACGCATCAGTCATTTTTGTTTTGAAGTACGGTTTCAGATAGAGGGAAAAATAGTGCGTAAGGAGTGATGGTCCCGGCGGTGCACGAATATATAGTCACCCTTAGGTGATGATGCCTGAGGCGGTTGTCTCTTAGCCTAACCTATAGGCATGACCGTGGGAGTAACGAAGTACCATGAAGTTTCGAGGTTTCACATCAAATTAGTGTAGTTTTCCCCTTACACTTGTTCCTACAGTGCAGTAATCAACTAAAACTCATTAGAATTCAAAAAAAGGTCGTTGTACTTCCATTTACACGAAGAATAAATTTTATATTGTTGATTTTATCTTATTTTTGGTTTCCCAAATTATATTTTCATAAACCGAACCTTAGTAGAACTTTCAGAGCAGCGCAGGAACCTTAACACAAACACTGTGGCTTATACAGGTATATCCAGAAAAAATCTGGTTTTGCGGAGCATGAATGCAAAATAAAGGACAGATATTAGTAATCTCTGATACATGAATCGAAGCGAGGTAGAAACCGCGGTAGTAAATTACGCTAAAAGCTCTTGGTATCACTTAATTTGTATCGATACCCAAGTTTTGTCGATATTTCGATAGTACCAAGTGACACCAGTCTTAGCGATTATCGATACTGAAGCTGAGGTATACTGTTCACCCCTAGACACACAGTTGAACCCACACTGACACTCAAATCAACTCAAACTCAGCTTATGCTTCACTCACACTCTATACTAAATCTCAAGTCGGCGTTTCCACATTAAGCTCTTTACTTTTAAACGTCAAAATTGTATTATATAATGAGGTTGAGTTGAACTTAAGCTGAGTCTAGGCAAAGTACACGTTGAGTATGAGTCTAGTGTAAGTAACGACTTCGAATTTGGTCGTAAAACCCTTATTACGTGGGAGCAAACATCCCATCCTGATCGAACCTCTTCAGTAGTCGGTTTTAACAGTAGCTACAACATGAAGATTAATGGTATCAGATACAATAATAAAAATAAAAGTTCTAATTGTAAGTTGATTACTAATGAGGCAAGAACTGATTATCAAGCAATAAAAACCACTTATCCTAATAATCGTAATAATTTTAGCCATCGCTACCCAAACAGTTGTTAATAATTTTGATCCATCGACACTTTTGAAAGAACAATGGCTGGGTTACATATAGAATGGACCCGTTTTTGAAAAAAGTGGTCACACTGGTAGATGAGTATGGCGAAAATGTTCAGGAGGTCGAGTTGCCCCGAATTAGGATTTAGCTTAACTTTGTAGCATGTAAGTACAGACACTCAATGTGAGATTACTCAAGAAAAACTTTGATGCCTCATAATATCTACGTTCTTTGACCTATCTTACCCAATTTGGTAAAAAGGTACTACTAGCCAATGAGTACCAGAAGGCTAGGTCTCATATAATGTGACACATATTTACTTGCCCTGACTAGGTGTGAGAGGTAGTTATTTTCAATGATACAAACGGCAAGTAAATACAGATCAAATGACGTAATACCTTGCCTTCTAATAGTTCTTGCTAGTAGTGTCTTTGAACCAAATTGGGTCAAAATCGATCAAAGGATGTAGAAGTTACGGGGCTTCAAAGTTTGCGTAGCGTGATCTCAATTTGAGCACTTATTTTTCAAAAACCGTACAAGCCACGAAGTTCGGCTAGGTCCCAATTCGGGTAATTCGACCGCCTGAACATTTTCCGCATACTCATTTCCCTGTGTGACCACTTTTTGCAAAATGGGTCGATTTTATATGTAACCCTGCCATTATCCATTCGATACTTCGGATACGATACTCCGAACCCATGAAAACATTTGTCTAGAGGGTATCGATACCATGAGTACAGTACTCTCCAAAACCAAAAGATTTCTTTATATGCCCTAGATGACAACTTTGATGAAGTAAATGTTACTGAACAACATAACTTTTACCGGCGTAAAATGGTAGTTTAGCAAATGTTTCAACACTTTTGAAGACATTAGGTATAGGTATGTTGCTACAAAGGAAAGATAACCTAAATTGAAAAATAAATCTATTGAAGGTGTCTATGAAGAAAAAATGTCTACTTTAGGCCTACATTAAGGACTGCAAAACATCATTGTGGAAAGTCGAACGTATTCAAATCGTCGTCAGAACATTCTACCTGCGCGCAAGCAGTTTGCGCAGGCAAGTCCCAGTAAAAACCGGAGCGTGTGTACAACCCCTAATGGAATAGGAATATACTGTTGACTCAAGTTAAGTTTGCATAAGGCCTTGGGTGCGCAGTGGATGACCACTGTAGTGGGGGCGA
>JAZBHA010000463.1:21029-64175 GCA_037464855.1 Iselma pallidipennis | reverse complement strand
TGTATGCTCCGCCAAATTATGTAATTTTGAACCGATAAATTGCAAATTTTCGTAGTCCAAGGGACCCTTAAGGGCGATTAGAATCATTTTAAATAAATAAGATGTAAAAGGGCGATGATGAAATTATATAACTGGAAAACACACTGGATAGTCAAATTGGTTTGCACCTCAATTCAAAATTGCTCTTTGTAGTACTGATTCTTCTACTTCTCCTCCACTCTCTAGTGTCTAGTCCCTTCCTGTCAGTGTCAGGGCGCAAGTTGATCCGATTTTTAAGGATATCTGACAGTAGGGCGCAATTCAACCACCACAGCCCTGTTTAGATGTATTAACTACCGATATGTTCAACTGTTTTATCGATATAAAAAAGCATTGAATTTACCAAAATAAGAGATGGGAACCTGGAAAAAGCACAAATGTCTATTGAGCAGTGTTATTTTTTATAGTTTTTAGAGATCAAGGATTTATGTTTTGATTTATTTTTTATTGTTAAGATAAAAAACTGAAAAAATATTAGAGATACTATTATGTATTTATCACGAAACTTGTAAGATATTATCTGATAATATACTCCAGTTGTGTCTCCATTTACTGTCTGATAAAAACTTGTTCCTTTTTGATTCATCACTCTTTCCTGTCACAAACCAAGTTCAGTTAATTTCTTATCCTAGCTCCTCTTTATTTTTAGCCAAGCTCATCCAGTTTTTTTTCGTTTTATAATAAATATCTGGAGCTTTTATAAAATAATTTTCATTAAACTTTGTTTCAAATTAACGTTAATGAATCGGTAATATTAATTAGAAAGTAATCAGTTGTATTTTATAAAATGTTGAGAACATTGAACTTTCAGGAAGGATTAAATAATTCTATGCTTTTATCAATTAAAACTTTGTTATATGTGTTTATGAAGGATTAAATTAAATTTATTTTTGTTGAATTCCTGTGGTAAATATGGATTTTGGACCAAGTGTTGTTATGAACTTGTAAGGTCGGTAGTTTTGATATTACAACATCAAGAGTCCTTTACCGTATCGATGGCCCTTATCCCTGAATGATTTATATTTCATCTAATGCTGGCAAATAAATATATAATGCGAAAACATCCATATTTTTCGTAAAATTACAGAGACGACATGAAAAGGGGAGACGATGTAACTAGCTTTATCGCCTAGTCGGTTGATTTATGTCTGTATATTGAAAGCCAACATACGGAATCTCAAAAAGGTGTATCATTGCAACTATCACTTGCTTTTTTCTCTCGCAGTATATCTACCGTCATATATAGATATCTTAAAATTAATAAAAATATAAAAATCTATGCAAAACTATGTTATTAATCAAAATTTGGCAAGTTGTTCGATCACGATTTCATTACAAACTAATGGCGGATGGATATGAGGTTGATTTAAAATTCACGCCCTTTCTGGTTGTTTATGGGCCTTATCGGCACGTATTCCAAGTAAATTGCACCGATCAGCACTGGAAGAAGAATTGAATGTCAGTATTGGAATGGGCGGCTCTTCCAGATTCAATTCAAATTTTTCCAAAAAAAAAGAGAGAAACACAGATATTTTTCTATTTTGAGTTTGTAATGAAATCATTGTGGCACAGAAATCTGTATCAAAACCGCCTCTGTTTTGATGCAGAGAATTTTGTTTCATTTTGAAAGGGCAGAATAGAGAAAATAGTGTGAACAACACGTTTCCTAAGGCTGCTGTCGCATTCGGACGCGTGCGACAAAATCATGCCTTATGAAGCCTCTTGTACAACCATAGAGATTAATCTGACCAACTAAGAATATTTTGTATCAAATTTTTCGTTATTAAAAACTAAATTCCAGGAAAGTTGAAAAGCAATCTCGTTAATACCGCTTGATATGTCGATGGACTTGATTGTTAAAATTCGACCAACTCTAGAAAACAGTTATTTTATTTTGGATTCATGCCGCATACTTTCGATATTTTTTACACAAATAAAAGTTCGCGTTTTCATATAACAACATTTTTGTCGATGAAAATTAATTCGTTTACAGTAGATAACTGATGCATGAAAAAATTGTACCAGGATACTTATCGAAAAGCGTGAATTTGAAATGTTATTTTAGTTGTTTAACCGTTAAGTCTTCTTCGAGTTTAATTTTCGTTTAAAACTACCGTACTGAAACTATAAAGCGACAACTTGTAATAGGTTGCAATCGAACATTTGGACACAAATCTGTGTTTTCCCAAGAGCAATTTCTTCATTCCTATTGCTTTTATATGAACACTTGTCTACAAAGATAACGAAATTATTCACGGTTTTACAACGAAAAAAAAAATCGAATCTACTACCACAATTGGTTTTTGTAAGATCATTTGATAGGATTATTTAAACGTCCTAATCTTGATATCTTTTATCCAGTAAATCCTAACAGGATGACATAGAATCTGGCCGTCGAAAAAGATTGTAACTGAGTTTGTCTTACAAAAAATTCTCGACTGACTTTAGGAAGATTTAATTAGGCAAATATTTTTACGTTGACTGTAGAAAAATTCCTAAGAAGCAGACAATAAAATGCTTAAGGCAAGTTTTAGTATCCCATCTTTATTGTGACGAGAATGTCGTATAAAAGAAGATGTTTACTTGCTAGTTTAATGACAGATCTAACGATGAGGAAAAATCATGCCTCATAGGTGTAATATATAGTTTATAGACTTTTGAAATGTGTTGATTGATGAATAGATACAGAAATCAACAATGGAATAATTTTCGATTTTCAATGATAGGGATTGGAAAATTACAGGTGAGTGGATAGGAATTTAATAGAAATGCTCTTAGAGAAGAAGCGATAAAAATCTTAAAGCTTAGGATTATACGATGTGACATTACTTGGTGAAACCTTACGTTTTATATTCGACATGTTTTATTGCTTTGACGTAAATGTGAGACGACAAACTATTACTCAAAGTGTTGGACAAATTCTATGTAGATACAAACGGATAACTGTAAAACTTTATAGTTCACCGAAATATTTAAATAGATGGTCTGAATGTTAGATAAATTTCCACTCCGTTTTTGGTTTCGGTTTTATTTAACATAGTCATTTATATAAACACAATTCTGTTTTACGGCTGTTCTTTTTTCCGTTTCCTCGTCTAACTTAAACAACAAAATCGAGTCGAGAAATCTTTCAAATTCTTTATCCATTCACGCAGTATGTACATGTCTGGGTGTGCGATTAATAACACCCTTTTCAAAGCCAGTCTTTAGATATATAAGCACGGTGGCCGTCTGTACTAGAGCAACTCGTCGTCGTCGTCGTCGTCGTCTGTTATGAATGTCAGATAGAGAAATTTCCAACAAATTAAAACTGTTCAAAACATATAAAATGTGAAATTAATGTAACCCATCTGTCTTGTCGTCGAAATCAGTTTGGTGTGAATAAAATTCGAAGCAGGGTGAATTGCCACAGCTCCAATTCTACCACCAATGTTGCCGCCACCGATACCGCCACCGCCGCCGCTGCTGCCACTATTGCTCCTGCTGCTGCGTACATTGCAGGACGAGAACGTTGAGCGAGTGGAAAACCAGCAAAGCGGCAGCAGGAGAAGCAGAATTCGGATCGATAGCCTGGGCCTGGAGCCGCCCTGACGTCCTGCTGGGTTGATCACTACCACGGTCACACAACTACGAGAAATATGACACGACTGTCGAAAGAGATCTCTAGAGATTAGTCGATGCATTTCGTTACCACTAAACAAAACTGAAGAATCCTAACAACTCTACCGTAGAATTTCTCTAGAGCGTAGCGTGCTTTTAATATTTCAGAAAATGGAAAAATAAAAAACCAACATACACTGTCATTATTTTAATATAACATGAAAATTATTATTTAAACTTTGTTGAACTTGACCGGTAATGGAATTGAAGAGCTTCTATGATGAAATTAATATGAATTTAATCATAGTATCAACTCACCAATCTGGTTGTTGACACGATATTAGCTTAGGACAAAACAAAAAATCGCTAAGAAGAGTGTCTCTCGGTTACCTGAAACAAAAACGACCAAAATTAGATGAGAGGATATTAAAATTTAATTAGTTGAGTATCTATGTAGCTTTTTCTCTCACAATAAAATATCGGAGGTGAAATATTAATTAAAACATACACATAATCCCTTCTGCTTGCTTGTTGAATGAATAGAAATAATTTCTTCATTACTGTCACACTGATTAAATTTGAAAGGATTTCGAAATGTAGAGAAGACAGTTGGCGGCATTCTCGGATAGAACCCATATCAACACACTGACAAGAAAATCCTATCAAGTGTTGTAACGTAAGGGGCACTTTTCTTGTTCAATTGGTAATTCATCGAATCAATTGTGATTCAATTCAAGTGTAGTAATGTTGGAATCATTTAAAATTAAATAAATTGTATTTCTATTATGTGTTTCAATTTCAACAGTTTGATAGATGATATTAAATTGCTAATAAAACGCCAACATATGCAAAACATTCGTGTTGGTAGGTATATTATTTTTAGAGTTATAAATTTGGATAATGTTATACCTTTATGGACCCGGAAATATGGTCTAGTACTATGAAATTTTTATATGTAGCGGTGGTAAACAATTTATCCCTGTGAAAGTCGATTCGGGGAGTTTGTTTTTCTCGTATTCTTAACTGCAAAACTTTTGCATGCTTGCGAGGACGATTTAATGATATTCGCAGATAACTCATGGGATGAAGCGCACCTATCTACTTGTCTATCTTCAATTCTAATTGCGATGGATTTCGAATTGATAGAAGACTATCATTATAATCATAGAGCAAAAAAATCAAATGTTGTGCATAACTGAGACGTACAAGTTAATTGTCTATTCTGTTGTTGTTCTGGTATGACTTTGTTTCCGTTAACGGACCACATGTTCTTGTTTACGTGTAATTATTACAGTTGGCAATAGACTCGTTCCACCAAATTAATTTGTTAAAGGGATTTGCAGTGATTATTGTAGTTTTATACAGTTTTAACACAAAATGTGCCACTTTAATCACTTATTGTGACCCAAAACAAAACACAAGAAATTTCGTTGCTCGAGTCCGCTTGAAATTAAAATTTTCACTATCTATAATGTTGTATGAAAAACTTTCAAAACCCCAAGTTTTTCCAGGATCATTGATCAATAATTCATTCGGTGACAAAATCTTAGAGAATCTTGTTTGGTAGAGGAAGAAAAAAAAGTAAATAAAAATACACTCAATTGGGTGAGATTTGGTCTCCGGCTAATGTTGTGAATAAACTTTCATTCGACGCGATCGGAATTAATTGGGTAGCGCCCTCGAGGGCGGCTTTTTAAGGACCTGTCAACGATAACTAGAACGAATACTCCCTGAATGTATTTACAGAGACAGTATTTAATTCGAGCTAATTTCTAAAACGCAAAAAAGAGGTTTTTTATAACACACTACTATTATAAGGATAGTACAACGATTGGAAGAAGATAGGGCACTGTTCGAGGATAAGACTGAGTGAGAGATGTAGAGTTGTATTTCTTTTCTCTATCCGCGCCTGGTCCTGGTTTCGATTAAATGCGTTGGACTATAACTCATCGTTCTCTGAAGACGTCAATTTGAATTTGATTGATTACTTTGAGGGTGCCGTCACGAGCTCATTTTTTATGCAAATCTTCCCCCTTTTATTTACATCGGAAAAATGCAGATAGCTGAGCACCTACTGGAAACAAACAAAATAACTCTGACGATTTTTAAATTGCAAATTTCTATAAGGTGCCAGGATTCTTCGCAATAGGATTTCGTAACATATGGTAAGAAAATTTGATTTGGTTTGTCGGCGGCGAATAACTATTTCGTGTGACAATAATGAGAACTTTTTAGAATTTCAGGCAAGCTCGATTATAGATTTTTTATGTCGAACGGATATTGGGGTGGAAGCTTATAAGAACTTAATAGGAAGAGAGTTCATACTGTTCAGTACATCTTAACTAACCAAACGACTGACATCAACAATCGATAGGACTATTACCATTACCATGATAGTAGACTTTGCTACATCTGCAAAGAAAACCTGGGTTGTTCCACTATGATTTGATTCTGTTTGAAAATTTCTCTTCTATTAAATGAATCAATCGGAAAAAGGATGGAAGATGGAACTGAACTATTGCTGGGATTGATCGAACCAACTGTCTTGGTAACCTGGCTAGCTTTAAGATGCTGGATTGAAAAAACTAACTCGAATTTCTAACAAATGTGGTTGCCTCACTGAAATAAGATTAACTTATTGCCTTTTCTTAGAGGAAACCTTCTCCCTTTCGTCTCTACACTTTAGATTTACCAAATACAATTTGTTGGATTTTTGTTCTCCTTTTTCCGTTCGCTGTTCTATTCGACAAAGGATGAAATTATGCGTACGGTCATTTTTCTTGCACAATATCCCGCCACCTCTGGATTTGTTTGGATATAAATTGGATTGCGTTAAGAGTTAACAAGCCATTATGATACGCAGCTGCACAAAGGAATCGTATTTCATTACTTCCCAAATTGGAACACCCCATGATTTTACTTTGTAATTTAGACGGTAGATAGATCAGACGCTTGTTACCTTCTAACAGACTCAATAATTCAACGACTACTGGAAAACTCTTCTCTGAACGTTAAGAAAGGTGTTTTTTTTCGACTCTCGAAGACGATTTTCATGATTTTTTGTCGAGTCAAATTGTTTCGGTCAATTGTGCTCAAACAATTTATGTAAAGAAGATTAAAACTTTATCTGCCAGACTGAAGTTGAACTTTATAATTTTATCAAGTCAAACTTCCATTTGGTGATAATATGAATATTGTATTTTGAAGGTTTTATTATTTAAAAAGAAATGAAAAGGATGTTCGCTTGGTGAATTGTTGCTCTCAATTGTCCCAACAAAAGCTGTGGAAATTAATAATGAAAAAAAGAAGAAAATTGCTAAAAAATATGAAGTAATTTTAGCACCGATAAAGATGATTCATCGAGACAATTAACCAGACGGGGAAAAAAAACGAGAAAAGAATGTCTTTGAAAATACCACAACACTCTCAAGATAAATTGGTCCATTATATAACAAACATAAGCCTTCAGAGCTAAGGTGAAAATCGAAATTGAAATCGAACAATCAAATTTCAATTATTTTCCATTTTCTCTTCTTATTATTGCTCCAAATATATATAACAAAGAATATATAGCAACAATATCAATTATGTTGGTTTTGGTCAATTTTTCCTCAAAAAATCCCCAATAAATCATCTGTTATTAAACCTTTCGCCTTTAAGAACCTGTCCGGGTCGCCACGTACAAATCGTGCCCGACCGTAGAAAACGAGGGCGACACGCAATCCAACTGACTAATAAACCATCGATCCTGTTGCTGAAATTGGCCGGTTTTTTCTTACTATTTTGATTGGATTTTGTAAATTTTTTAACACAATTTTGTTGTACAGTTGTGTTTGATTTAGTGGTGATTTTATCAAACATGTTAGAAGCTTTAGATGGTTAGTAGTGAAGACTTTCATGAAATGGGGATTCTAACAAATGAGAACCGAATTGATTTTCTTGGTCAGTCATTTGTCTCTGTGATGTCGACACTAGCTGATTAACTAGCCAAGTCAATGGCATCGGGTCGATTGGTAAAGTTTCAACGAACACAATACTGTTGAAGTGCTATTTCTAACAACAAAAAGTCGAATTTATACCCAGATCGGATTGTCCAGACTGTGTAAGCAAAAAAAGATCAATGAATATATCCACAACGAGGTCCTGCTCGTAATATTTATTCATGACAACACTAATGTTTCGGGCTTTTTTCTATATTTTCATACCTTGATTTGTATTATGGGCGCATCCAAATATTGTCGAAACAACACACTATCTAGGTGAAATACGCTACTGAGAAAAGTGCTTTCTCGCATGTTGTACGCGTTCTGCAAGTCAATTTTCAACCGTAATAGAAAATTTTCAAATAAAGACAAAAACAAAATATCCACCACTATCACAACAAATAATCTTTACCATAAAGATAAAGGAGATACTTGAAATTCGAATTTCTATTGCCAGTATTACTGTTTTGTTTTAATCTTGTTGTTAAATTATTGTATGATCTTATGAATCAAACAGGAATCGTTTCTAGAATTGTAAACGTGGAAATTACTTAAAGTGTCACAGAGGAAACACAAAGTGTCACAGGAGAAATACACAGCTTTAATGTACACTGAAGTGACACAACAAATATTCTTGTATACAGATATAATATAGATATATACCACAATTACCATTTAATATTTTACAACATTATTGCATAGGAACTGAAATCGAATTGCAAAAGATATTATCAATTAATGGGAAAAATTGTGATTTTTTCCCCGTTCAGATCCGATATATAGATGCCAAACTTGGATTATCTTGCATCTGTTTATCGAAAATCAGTCGACTGTGTATCGGAAACCACAAAGGAACTCAATAAGCCACTCTATTCAATGCTACTGTCCTTTATCACCGTCCTGGCTAACATTCCCTTCTAATACGATATTATGTAAAGGCGATCAATATTTAGGAATTGCTGAACCTTAAAACTAGTCTACTAGTTAATCAATTTGCGTTTAGAATTCAATGTAGGTATACTATATAGGTGGTGAATTTACTGACAATTGGAATTTCAAATATACTGTTAGATAGAATCATCCAATTAGGAGTTTCTACCATGATTAACCCGGAAAATAGGGAAAAAATCTAATGGTATTAAGCGAGTTTGATTGATTAAATCTAGATTGTCGTCTTTTTTTTTATTAGATAATTGATCAATGGTCATGTGAGTGACCAGCATTGAAGTTCGTGAAATATTCCAGAAAGCTAACAAATCGTCAACGCACGTGTTCTAAAACACACTTGAAGACTGGTTATTTGTTTAGATCTTGTGATTCGGTTGTGGTCTAGTTTCTACACATAAGAAAAACACGATTGTATTGCAAAGAAATTGTATCAAATTCTAGTTTCCTTTTAGCCACTGGAAAGGAGCAATTTCCTGTAATTCAACTGTAAGACGTGTGTTGTAAAAGAAGCAACCATCACTAACATACCTTCATAGAGTTCACTTCTAAAAGCAACTCTATGAAAGTAAAGTGAAGCGAAGTAAAGGAACTTCAATTATTTAAATTCTGCTATGTTTGTCTCTATTGCTTTATTACGGACACATGTTGAAACAAGATGCTAAATAACAATTTTTTTTTTGTTCGTACTTAGTATAATTAAGTTTTCTTCCTTTTGACTGCCGAGAGCAGTATTTGCGCTGACTTCTTAATTATCCTTCAGGATAATGATATAAATCTGTGGCTACAGATTTAACATTTTTCTTAAATCTTTAGTAAGAACGGGTGAAATTTAATTACAGTTCATAGCAGTTAATAGAACAATTTAAGAATTATTTCGAAAGGGTGCAAAAAGAATCTGAAAGTAATGAAGTTTTTTTAAATTTACTTCTCGCGAAAAATTATATTATTTTTTTAATAAAAGTTTCTACTTTGCTCTTTTCGTCTGTGTACTTGTTAATAGTTGTAAACTAGAAATGTAATTAAAATTTCATAAACTGTTCGGAAATGAACAACGTCTCTATAAAAATGGAAAAATTCAGTTCAACACGATAACCTAAAATGACTCAATTGGGTCACTGATTTGTCCCTTTTTAGTTCGTTGATTCGAAACTATTCTTAGAAACAGAAAAGCTTTGATCTGAAAAGGGTTCTTGCCAGAAAGTTTCGTCCAAGGTTCTCATAAAAGGTTCTGTTGAAATCAAGTTCAGATTACATTGATAGCTAGTCATTAAACATATGTAATTAGTATTAGTAATTACAAAGTTGATGTACAGAAAGGAAAATTAGTTACGAAAAGAATCAGATTTTATTAATTAAACTTTACACAAGATACTACACTCAGGGCTGGCACCAGAATATTTCGCACCCTCTGCAAAGCCTCATTTGACGCCTCACTCCTAGTTAAATTACTAGTTTCCCTACGTGATCTTTGTAAAGTTTTGTTTCATTTGTTTGTGTTCATATTGTGTTTTTTGGCACCCCTCACATGTTGTTGCCTCTTGCTTGAGTTGCTTACCTGACTGTATTACGCCGGCCCTGGCTACAATATTTGAGATGCATTAATTATAAAATGGTTTCAAATAATTCAGATGTCAAACTTCTTTCTCACAAACGAATGATCATTAATAACAGAAATTATTTTAGAAATTTGTTTGGAAATCCGTCAGGTTAGCGAAATTCTGTGTAATTATTAATGGAATTTAATTACAGATCGGATCAATAATAGAATATTTAAAGGAACGAAATTAATTTGAACTTCAATTCTCATCAGTGAATTCCGTTGTGTTTGGAAAAATCAAGCAATTCCCCTAGGGGTACGTTTACATTTAAGATTGTTTGCGTTCATATTCCCATCGAATATAGGTACCTATACTCATTCGTTCTTTGCTTCGATTCGTCAATTAGTAATCATGTAAACGTGTTGAATGCTTTTCATTTCGAAGCACTATAATTTACCGTTAATTCTGATAAATAGTGAGTGTCTTTTTGATAATATTCTTGTTCGCGTTATCAATGCAACCAATTCAGGTGAATAACATATAATTGAATGATAGCTGGATTATCGTATAGTTGATTTTTGGTAATTACTATGTTGTCAATTGAGGATTAGTTGGCGTGTTAACAACAATGCGATGCAATGGTCCGTTTAGTTGGCGATAGTTCGTCTCAAGCGGGTGCGTCCGTTGTGCGATCAACAATATATCATCCCTAGTTGACTTGGTTTGTTGTATACATATATGCATTTTACCTATCAAAATTGTTTTATTTATTTCTAAATAAAGTTTCCTTATAGGTATTTTTCTAGTTTTCATTGCAATAATTTTAAATAAAATCAACCAGTGTTGGTGGAAACATCATCAACTATAGATCTAATCACTGTTTGATGTATTTTCCCTCTTGTGCTTTTCATTATCAGTTTTATGGATGTGACCAATCAATTTTTTTATTACAGTATCAGAGAGTTTTCACAGGGAAACAATAGAATAATAATATTGTTAAAATAGATGATGCATCGTAAACTATCATCAGAAAGCTGCATTGTTGGCAATTTGGGGTGGAGTTGAGCTTTTTTTTTTAATTGCCCATTAATTCATGTTGTGTGCTGGAAAAATGTACCGAAAAAATGTTCAAATTCAATAAATAAAAGTTTAAGCGACACACTTTGGTAGAGGGTTCTATTGTGAGCTATTGATCAATGTTTTCGCATGTGATATTGTGTCCAGTAATTTATAACTTCGGCCTTTGAATATGCCATACACGATAAAATATAGACAAATAATTCTAATTACAAACGACTTTATGAGAAAAAAATGGCTTGAACGTTACATAAAACTGGAAAAAATTCCAAAAGTAATGTTGAACAGAAGTAAATTGATCGAATCTTATTATCAAGCTGTTAATCTAATTTAAAATTCATTCGGAAGATGGAAGAAATCGAAAGGGGCCATCTCAGATCCACAATAAGTAAACAAAGTGTTCGTCTTGAATGCCAACAGGAGGAAAAAACCTGTTACCGCTGACACTTTTCTAGGAAAGAATAAAAAGCCTGGCGACTTTTCTTGAGTCCCCAAAACAGACAAAGGACCAATTTAACCGATCGTCCATAATCTGGAAAACCATCGATCAAAGTTGCTGACTTTGGTGGAAAACTTGGCAACTATTTCACTAAACTATAAAGGTCACGTTGACGGACAATATCCAGTTGTAAAATATTTGAATGCTTGAAAGATTTTTGTAAACATATTGTGTTTGTGTGGTCAAAGAAAATTCCAAAACGATTTCCCCAGACTGTCCTTGTAATAACTAGTTGAACAGGACTTGTGGGAATTTTCACAAGTCAACTGAAAACGTTTGGCATAGTGAAAGTGTCTTGAAAAATACCAAACAACACCAAGAAGATTTTCAATTTCTATGCTAATCGATAAGGGTTCGGTAAGGACTCAAGGTCGGACGTTGGCTCGTTAACACTCAGCTACCGGATTAACATCCAGAACAAGGACGATCTTATTCGGTACAGTGTCTTTTGAAAAATAAATTAGTCACTTGAATAAGTTCATCGATTTTCCTCGTGTTTTTTTTTTACTCTCTCTCTTAAATTGTCAGCTATAGTGGTTTAGATATTTCCACAAGAATGGATCGTAAAATTTAATTTAGTCGAAATAAAATTAAACAACGTCTCGCTTTGAATAATTTCGAGTCTGATTATTTTCAGGGTCGACTATTGAGATTGTTGTCAGTGACCAGGTCTAGAGGGGTTGATTTTCTGAAACGTGCAACAATTCCATAAATAAATATAATAACAGAGTTTGTAATAAACAACAGTTCATTAGGTTGCGGATAGAAACTGGAAAACCCTGCACGTTCGTATTATGTTTGTAGGCTTTTACCCTCTAACAAGGTAAGCTCTTCCTCGTCGTATTTAATATGATTACTGACATTACTGTGAGGTCAAAATAAACAATGAGGTACAACGTCGACCATAACGGCACCATTATACGCAATATTACTGCAGTATGATTAAAATTAGTCGAATAAATTTGTTGTAATTATAATTTTTTTATATCATATACTTTTAGTTGCATAAGAGTTCGACAATATTTTAATGATTTTGTCACGTTAGAAAGCTAATTAGTTGAACTACTTTTGTCAGTTTACAAGGAGCTCGTTAGAACTTGATCAACACTTTGTACTTGTCAAAGTGTGATGTATTGAATTACTAGTTCGAACTTGGCGTATTTGATTGGTTGCAGCTAGTTTCTTGTCTTATATACAATTTCGACACGTGTATAACGGTAATGGTAATTTGAATCGATACATAAGCTACGAAGGATTTTCGCACACGTCTCCGAATTCTTGTCTTCATGACGATTAATTATAACTGAAATATATCTACGAACCCATTAATATTGATTGTAGAGAGTGATACCATTGGATATGTCGAACACAGGCTAGAACTACAAGTTATCGAAATTGAATAATTACGTTCTACCCGACCATTTCGCATACTTGCCAAAGTACTATCTGGAGTCGTAGATAAGAGGTAGATAGGCATCTAGAGGGATGATTAAGGAAAATATGGGACTGTACTGATTGGAGATGCAATATTTTGACTTACATTCTAAAATTTATCAAGAAAAATTAGGATTTTTTATTTGATGGCGATTTTTTTGCAAAAAATCATTTTCGACTATTTGTTTTGGCTTTTTTTACCTATTTTCATTAAACATACATCAGATATATTGTTGACAAATAAAGAAATCAATTATGAACATATATACGGGGTTAATAATTGAAATTGAGGTACTATTGTTGATTTTGTAATTTGTAGTTAATGTACCAAAATTCTGAAATAAAGAAGCGATAATTGCTGTATTTGTTGTGATTTTATATCCGCCGGTTACTAAATTGCTTTCAGCTAAATGAAAATGTCACTGTAAATTGGTTCTTTTAATTACTGTAATTTTTATGTGAGGAATGTACTGTTTCACGCATTTTTTCATTTAAAAAAAAAAGAAATTTTCCAACCCGGTTACCTGTTGAATTTTAAATCAAATTTAGTCGATTTTTGCTTTTGGAAAATAGACGTTGAACGTATACAGGATTTGAAAGCAATTTAAATAAATTTGATTCATACATCAGTGTCGGTGACATCGTATAAAGAAATGTATTTTAAAGTACCTACTAAAGATGGCATGCAAAACAAACATATTTGCAGGTTTACTTTTATTATTGATGTGTTGCCCTTTTGCTGGTGTTTTTGTGTTGCTTGTAGCTCTTTTGTCTGTAGATACAACCAATAGAAAAGACAACCTCCAAAGACTCATCTAAAACTATCATTTGACAGAATTCATGTGTCTCTTGCGGTCTAGCTTGGCACAATAGTTTGGGCATCTTTGCCAAAGTCATAGCTGTATTTTCCGCTATCTGTACGGAGATTACGTACATACATATATACAAGACCCTTTGACTAGGGGAATTATGTCAAATTAAGTCGGGTCTCTCTCAATAACTTATCATGTGACCGCACGGATGGGTATGCAAACTGTAATACCCGTCATCGTTATTTATGGCAGATACGTTGGTTGTGAATTTAACGGCATCTTTGGGAAATTTCAACTACCGACATATAGACGACGATGTTGTCGCTGTCGCCGTCTACACGTAATGTTCGTCCGAAGAACACGGCAACATGTTTAATACGCCAATCGATAACTTACGGACGACGGCGTAATTCAACGGAAAATTCTAGATTATAACGCAATTTTGACTAGAAATTTTCATATAGAGGAAACGGTAAGGCCGTTTTATTGTTCTGTCTATGTAAAGGAGCACGCCACGCCGACTACGGAAGGACCAAATCGACGAGAGTGTCACGACCTTGTTAAAAGCATCGATTCTAATGGAAGTGAAAAGGCTAAGCCTCCCTCAGACCAACGCGAAACTTTTGCTGTTGCGATAGTAGCGAAATTCGGCCCATTGCCCATCATGGGTCGCGTTCGTGTTAGCAGTGCTTGAAGCCGCCGATACAACTATAAATCCCCATAAGGACCAGCGTTGTTAAAAATGTAGTGACACGGAAAGTCTTGAATGTTCTTATAATGACAACGAAATTTTTTTGAGATTCAACTGGAAAATACCTAACTGCTGAATTTCATCGCCTATAATGTGCATGAAAGAACTTGGAAACGTGACCGTAGAACCAACAAGAAGAATTCGTCCCAACTTATTTTTAGGATATCTTTTAATGAATTTAGACACAAAAAGGACCTTTCTTGATTGTAGTAGTTTTGGTTTTGATAACTGAATACAAACAAAATTGTTTTAATCTAGCTATTCATCGTAAGAAGAAGAAAAGTTAATATATATAAAGATAATTCAGGAAGAACTTCCTTAGATTAGATCATTCGTTATCTAGGATTCACTAGCTGAATTACATAAAGTAATTCCCGTGATTGTTGACCTCGAGCTTTTCGAGCTTTCCCATCCTTTCACCATTTCCATTCTAACATCAACATCAACCTAATTAAGTTTGCATATTATTGACTGCCGAATTCTACCCTGTTGAATAATAAACGTCACATGAAATTCACTCGACCCTATAATCTTTAATAATTGTATCTCTAGCACACTAGAATTGTAACGTTTCATCTTAGCACTTCCAATCCACAACACACACCAATCTAAATACTTACACTCCTGATATGAGTTATGTCAAGTGGCAACGCAAAATATACACTCCTGTTTTGGTATTTAAATTGGATACTAAGGGTGGGGTAAGTTTAGTAATTATATACGATATGTTGCATTGGTGGTGAATTATAGGGACACAAATAATGTTTTCGAGTAATTTAGTTTAATTGCTCAGGATTATCAAGGGTCGCTAAAGTCATCTGTTAAACTGAAGGAATGGCAATATGCTTCTGCTCGTTTTCATTTTTATTACATTAAGAATTACTCTCAATAATATTATCTTTTCAATTCTACTTTTGATTGTAATCTTCTTTTGTTGAATGAAATATGACATAAATCAAACATTTACTTGGTAAATACAATTTCCAATTTAATCCGAAAACCTGCTTAGGTCCTTCCGGTTTCAACATCAGAATCGAATAACCATCACTATCCAACACCACCCGCATAAATCCAATGTTTATTAACTTCTCTTTTTCGAAGTACCACAGCCACCATCTATTTCGATTTTGGTGGAGCCATCTTTAAATTTCCACTATGGTGAATAAGCCAGGATATACCATTTATATTAAAATATACGATACAGCTGAAACGACTTTCCGAAATAACGAGACTTGAGACAGGGCGTGTATGGAGGGTGCTAGTTATTTTCTTATTTGACTGGAAAAAACACACCATCTACGTTTTTGTTTTTGAAATTTTTCATAATTTTCTCATATTGTTTTTGGAAGTTCGTGTAATATTTCTAGAAGGATTTGGAAATAGTAAATGATTTTAATATTTACATTTATGTTAGGGATGAAATTTTAGTCGGCTGTGTGTTGTCGAATTTCGAGGTTGGTGGCATTTCTAAAGGCGCCGATTTGGTTGTTAGAAACACACAAGGGATTAGTCTCTATTTTGAAACTTGCGGCCTGAGATTAACATCCAGTGTACTATTATCGTTAGTTTACGTACTTAACTCTTGCCCTCTGTTCTGTTAGTTTATTCAAGCCCAACGGGAATTTGTTCGTTTTATGGTCAAATACGCTTCAATGGTTGAGTTGATCATTTACAGTCTGGGATTAGATTATCAAAAATACAGATAAAATCTGGCAATTTGTCTGATATGATATTACAAAAGAGGCAAAAACCACTCGAAATATCTATTTATAAGCTCCATTTGTGATAAATTAATATTAAAGCCATGTTGTGACATTTACAGAAAAAAGATTGAGGCAATTTTCCGATGTTAGTTCTTTTACGACAAACTTCGTGGGGATGTAAAAAATTGCCTGGTACAAGAGCGTGTTTTCACGATATTCGGACACATACATAGTGACTTAGTTGAAAAAATCCTAAAGCTCGAACTTTGGTATTATTTATTAAGTTTTATACTTTTCCTATTAGAATGGTGTAGGTTTCTTATAGGGCGCAATATACAAGACGATAACTGAATTCTTTTCATATAACTTTGGTCAGAATGGAAACTTTTCTAATGTTGCCATATTGTGCAGCTATTGAATTCGCATCATGCAGCACGTTTCACTTCTGAATAGGCTCACGCAATGGGTAATGATGGCAGTTTATTTAAAAATGCTCAACCAATCATCAACTCAAAAGAAAATAATTATTAAGACAGTTTCCAAGAACGGAATTAAGTTTGAAAGTCTGACATTATCAGCAAAGGTAAAATGCGATTTTACGGGAAAGCAAAAAACATCGATTATATTTCCATCATGACCTGTCTCGATGTTTCCGTATTTTCCTGGAAATTCATGAAAGCTGAAATTGTTGGGATGGACTTTCAGCTCTTTAATGGTTCGGTACTTCCTGATCTTACCAATAGATTCTGCTACTGGAAGACTCAATATATGAGAGATGTTCGATTGTAGGCGTTACGGTCCATCAATTAATAACAGTGCATCACCGGAAACGCTGTCTATGTCGATGCTTTTAAATAATCACAACTACCCTTAAAACCATTAGAGCCACGGTCTTGTTACGCTTAAAAAATTCCATAGCAATTTTCCGAATGGATTTCGGTTTTCATTTTTTATGAGCCAACATTCTCAATTTACAGAGATATATGTATGTTTGTCAATGAACTTTCCACAAAAAGAATAACGGTGTTTTTTTTCGAAAGAATTTTTATTACTTTGCCATATGAATCGCTTCCAATCGATGCGAATGTAATAGTTGAATGTAGCTTTTTGTGTTGGCTTCGTTGCTGGTACTAATTGAGATAGAACCCTGTCGCATAAATTCGTTAGCGGTGTAAATCCTGGTGAAATTGGGAACGAGCTATTCGGGATGAAATTCTACAGATGAGAGTTACTGAATTGGGTACGTTACCACAACTGAATGGAATTGTGGACGGACTTTGATTTTTTGCTTGGACAAATTAAATTCTTCCTTATAAATCTAATCTTTTACGGGTAGCGTAGTGTCGTTGAAAAGAGTCGTCAGAAATACAGATAACTCAATTGTCACAAGGGAAAAAAATGGTTAAGTAAATTGTTGGTTTGTTTTCATGACAATCAGTTTTAAATTAATGATCAAAGTTTTAAGGTTTCTACGGATGTAGAGTGCTTCAAATGGCAGCAGAAGGTGTTTATTGTCTGTTATTTGGAACGATGTCATCGAAATTTGTAAACAACCATTCTATCAACAGAACCCGCCATTAATCAGTCGTTAATTGCTTTGCTTATCAAAATATTTGCGATAGTTTAATAGCAATAGCCACAAATTTCGATGACAAGCTCTGTTACGAATACTAAGTGAGCATTACTTAGTTTGAAGACGGTAACACTCCTGAAAGCAAGAGTTGCAACTTGAAATATGGCAAAAAGAAGAACGAAATGTTAGCCGATTGACGCGACAACATTACACTTGTGCTTTGTATGCTTTAGTAATTCAGGTTGATTGTGAAGTTTTCTGAAAGTATTTCCTATGTCTTTCAGAACTTCACAGTGTGGATCGCTGATGAATAGTGGCACATCTATAGAACAGATGGACGCATGACAGCCCTCGTACAATGCCCATCCGATGACAATGTGTATATTTACTTCCACGGGCTCCTCTATTGTTGAAAGATTAATTACGATATCATGCCGTTTTCTTCTTTAAAATTCTGGCGACACTTTTGTTATCAACAATAACACACTGACGGTGATAACGGTGTTCATGTTTCCAGATGGATCCCTAGTGATGTATAGCATAGAGCAACACAACTTCAAACATAGTTACAAATTAATTAATTACAGGTCATACAAGTCAGATCTTTACGAACAGTGCAAACTGTCCAACCACGAAACAACCAGAATAAGGGTTGTATTTTCGACCAGAATACAATACCGTCTATTATTCTCATAACTGTTTCAATCTTCGATACTCATGGCCTAGTTTATGTTGAATGTTGAACCACACAGAGACGTAATTAAGTTAAATTTCAATAAATCCCTGAAATCGATTTCGTGTTTTTCAGGTTCAGTTATTTGACTAAAATCAAAATTGTTATTAATCTCCAACACGTCATACTCCACTCGATTTGTCATTCCGAAAACTACCAAAATTTGTAAATTTCCATCAGTGCTTGACAAGATGTTGAATGTTCCTTTGTTTGATGTTGCACGGTGTGGTAAATATTTGTTTGGCTTGGATCGGCAATGTCGCGATCTTTCGAATTTATCACGGACAAACTGTCGGAACTGAAACTGCAGAACGCCAACGGCTATTTGTGTCGGATTACTGAAGCGTCATTGTGGTCCATTCTTGAGACCTAACCGTCTTGGATACATTTATGGGTTTATCGCGCTGCGGTTGTCGTTGTCCAGACTGTTAAAATGCGCCAAAGAAATCCAATTTGCACAATGTCACAAAATGATACTCGGTCGAAAATACAATTTAAGTTTATGTCGTTTTTAAAAATGATCATGCGATGAAAAGTAATGAAATTTTCTGTTCGATTTTTCTTTAATTCAATAATTGAATAATTGTCGAATATAATATCGTTTGTTGTAATTTAATAAAATATGATTGCGGTACGTGGCAACTAGATTTGATTCGTCAGTTTGTCAGAAAATCTGTAAACAGTAGAGAGAACAGTCAGTTGGAAATCGATTTGACTTGTCAGGCAAGTCACTTCATCACCAACAAACATACTTGATATCTCCTATCAACGAATAAAACAACGATAGAGAACGTAATAAAACTGAAACAAAGATCAAACTGCAATTTTATTCAGCGCATCTATTTTTCTACTTCAATGAAACAATGAGCTAGTCATTTATCATACAGGAGAACATGAAACATGAAATATATAACAAATATTTAAAGACTGTTCTATTTATCAGACGGATTTCGGAACCCATCCTTTGGAATAGCCTAATAGTTAGTTATTTGTTCATTCTAGGAAGTTGCCGTGCATATTGGGACACTTCCAGATGTTGTTATTCTGTTTCGTCCTCGACAAGAGCATTGTCAGCGCGTCCTTAATTGCAGCCTTCGTTCCTCGCTATAACAATAAAAAGTTTGTCTTGAAGTTGTGCGTTGATTGGATCCGTGCCCAACGGCTGTATATCTGCCCATGTTAACTCCCTTGTTTCTTATTGTAGTTCTCAAAATTTATATTTTCCCTCTAAATCATCCGCCGATCATTTGTTTTCGTTCTTTTTCCATTGTTGATTGAAAAATAATGAACGGAAAAACCTGTTCTGACAATCAATTTAATCTAGTTAAAAATTCGTCTCTTTCTCTCTCTCTCACTCTCTGCCTGTCTTTTGGAAAAATCTGACGAAGTAGACATTTAACATATTTCATGCATATTTATCGACTGCCGTTCCTTCGCTAGTGCTAGTTGGATTTATGGCAGCCTGTAAATGGAATATGTCACCCTCAAATTGTGTCTATCTGGATGAACTCGCGAAATACTCAAGCCCGTTTTGATTAATATCTTGCTCTTTGGTATAGTGCGGCTGGGTGTCGTCGAGAAAACGTAAATGACGAGCTATTACTCCACATCAACCCCAAATTACTTTTCACCCCTAAAAACGGTAGACGTTGAAGCGTGAACGTTCCTACATTTGTCTATTTGCGCCAATTCTCGTTTCTATCCTTGAATTTTCCACTGTAAATGGTCAGTTAAAGATAAATAAAACGAAAATGTCGATAAAGGAAAAGCTAGTCTGAAATCAAAGTGTTGTTAGCAGATAAGACAATATGTACGAGATATTCAAACATACACCGACATAAAGAAAAAGTTAAATTGTTCGTCTCAGGGTCTGGTATTGCGGAGTTACATTTAACGAATTTACGGCCGTCTAGACTCCGGCATCTTAAATCATAAGTTGAATGGGCCGACATCAAACTTGATTATGGGACGAGGGCTCCGTTCCAGTTGTGATTCCCGGTCATTATATACTCCCGGGACAGGGAGACAGTCAGTTTTAAAAGCGTTGAGAAAACCTGACGTTAGCTCGTAAAAATCTGCTGAATTCACCCATGAATATCCACCAGTTTCCATCTAGATAAACGCTTCTTGTGTAACATTTCGTTTTTTTCTAATAATAATAATAAAAACCCTTTTTTCACATAGTCGGGATTGAAGAATGTTAATTTTATTAAAACTGCATTAACAAAATTAAAAGCCTCCAGTTGACTTAACCGAGTTTTAAGATGATATCATTTTAAAATGGGTAGATTTTTCAGACAAGACTTTGATCTGGTAGATGAAACAATTCGTTTTAACCGGTCTGCATGTATGTAAATATATAGATCTAACAGTTTGTATGCGTTTTTAGCTGCACATCAATAGACAGAAACATAATGGTGCAGTTGATTTTGTATTTTGGCTAGGTTCGCTTGTCGTTAATTTGTACGATTTCAAAATTTGGCACTAAAAGAGTCTGTAGGAGCCAGAGAATTCCATCTGCATCGGTGCATGCCGTTAGATAACGTTGAACTTAGGCATACCATTAATAAAGTAATTTCAGGAAGGGGGTATACGTAAAATAGAAACTGTCTTCTTCTTCTGTAGAAAATTTTCGCGATTTATTTTCAACAATTGCAATGAAAGTTTTCCACTCACAATTAGATGTTGTTGGTATGAATACAAAAGACAAATTTCCAATCCATTTTGTGAATATTAATGTTTAGAAGAGAAGCACAAGTTTTCAATAAAGTTAAATGTGTTAACTTTTGCCGAATTAAAGTCCTAGAAATGTACTTCACTTAATATATTTGAGTGGTTAGTTTCGATTTTCTTCAAGAAATAATTTATTTTACATTGAGAGTCTGGGGGAGGTCATCCTCCTCCGCAATTAACTCTTAGGGTTGAGCGAGCACATTGTCTCTCAACTTGTTCGACTGCATTCGTAGCCGTCTTAATCGAGCTTAAAAAGCACTGGACTGTAAACAATTAAGCACAACATTGCTGTCTAAATATAAATGATGTCGTGATATATAACGGAATAGTAAAATATTGCCGAGGCCGCATTTTTTTTTTATTTTCATTTCAGGCTCCGGGAAGTTACCATAATACGATAAAATTTACATTGTTACCCTATCCGGATTCGTTTTTCAAACGGACATCATTCTACCAGAATATATATGTGGTTTAGAGCTCTTTTTCTCTTGCATGTGCGTGTGAGTGTGTGCCTGAATGTGTTTTTCTTTTAAAAAATTTAATATTAACTCTGTAGCCGTTCGCTGTTTTCCATCATTTATAAGAGCACTAGTCCTGCGACATGGACGAGAAAGACAGACGGAGAAAAAAATGTTAAAAAATGGTTGCACACCTTTTAACTGCGAGTAAGATCATAAATCATACTCGATTTAAATCCGCGAGTTATATGGATGTAACTGGATCGCTCAAGATGAGAACACATCAATTTCAACAAACAGTGACGGTAGAATTTTGAATGTAAATGCGAAAATCGTTGGAAACATATATGGATGGAACAATATAAAATTGTGTGGCACGATCAAAGAAATATAAACCTTAACAACATATTGTTAACCGAAATTCAAAGTTATTTTGGGTGGAAACAGAAAACACATCTCGCCCGCAAGCATTCCATTCAGTACCTGTACCTGCTTTTATATTTAATATCAATCCTAATTCCTATTAGGTATAAGCACAGCCCGATTATTGTTAGCTTTTTGTTGTTTTGTTTTCATCTTAAATAAATCTCTTGTTAATGCTAGAATTATCAAAGATATTCGTATTAATAATTATTACAAGTTTTGTAGTGTGTAGGTAGGAAATTGTAGAGAACCAGTGAACTGTGTGGTTTTTTGGGAGGAATTGCGGGAGGAACTGCAGATAGTTGACTTTTGGCTCTCGACTAACAATAAGATATAACGACACTTTCATAGGCCGAAGAAATGTGACCCTAACCGGTGGTGATATACGATCAGTTCAACGGTCATCTAGAACTTTGTTTTGCCTTCTAGTCGATATTTTCGTTGTTAATAGCCCGTATCGTCCTAGAATTGAGATTGTTGATTACTTTATTTGCTGGCACGCTTTGTTTGTCAAGCAGGAAACTACATATAGCGATAAAGGAAAAGAGACAAAAGCTTTTGTCCTATATTGTCTATATATATAATAGTAATATGGAACAACAAAATCGTTAGAATCTATCTAGTGACTAATGGCAGAATTTTTTCTTAGAGATTCAGTTTAATTTGTATAGAACGACAAATTGGTCGTCTCACCTATCAGATGGTTGTTATATATGACCATATGCGAATTTAGGGGTTTCCCGACTAACGTCAGTTCCGTTAATTGATGTTATCTACAACTATGGCCCATTCCTGTAGAGAGTCCTACTACCTCATCTACAATGCTAATGTTAACTGCTCTATAAATTCGATTAAATGTGCTGCAGTCAACGTATGAACTAGCCTTATAACTCGACGAAATGACCATTTCTCTATTTATTAAATTAGTCCCAACTAACATCAACCCATTTCTCGTTAATACTTTGACTATTACAAAATTTCCTCGCGTTTCTCTCAAATAGAAACATAAAATCCTCAATATCCATATATTTACCCAAAATAAATCTAAAGTGATCTCCTGACAACAGGGCGTGAAATTCCTTCTCGTAATTAAAATGTTGCATGCAAAAAAGCACTTAACATATTCTCGGATATTTTGGAATTCCTATTTTCTTTCGTTTTTGCCGTTTTAATGAGTACTTGTCATATAAATTTTACCAGTTAACGGTTGGCAAAAAGGAATAAGAAATGTTAATGTTACTGCAACGATGATCATTTATCGTTGTGTCGCGTCATTTCGAAATTTCCTCTTTAGTCAAGGTTTTAGTTGAGACAAAGACAAGGGAAAAAGCAAAGCAAGGGTTGGTTACATGTATAGCAGTTCCTGTTATTTCTGTTGGGAATAGCTGCCAGTTAATCATGATTAATTTGCATATTTTACGCATGAAGTATTACAGATTTGTCAAGACAATATGGCATTATAATATTATAAACTAAAATAGATAAAATAATCACAATCTTTGCAAATTAATAAAATTGTTAAATAAAAAAAATCAATTTGTTTGATCGATAATTCGATGATTTTGCTTAGAATCTGTTGTTCACGTAAAGGGTAAATTGAATAAATCATTGTTTATACGATACGGTTTGGTGGTGCATTATTTCGGACTAACCAAATGCAATTTTTCATCGAAAAGCTCCGTCGTCATTATAAAATATTGACACGCAAAGTACGAAACAATTTTCCAGTAAATTTATGGACGAATTGTCGAGGCCAAATATCGAGCAAATTACCTTGTATTACATCAAACATATAGATTGTTCCTAGCAAATATTTACAAATGGATAAAATTATAGAGTTGTCATGAAGTTATCACGAAAAATATCTTAATTTTATAAACGATTTTTTGGTATTTTTTTTCCTTTAATAGATCATAATTCTGTTGATGGGAGCTGTAGAGAATTCCATCCAACACCTCTATATTTTTTGCAGCCTCATATTATTTTTATGGTAATTGCGTTCCTTTACGGTTACTAGTACTTGGTTGTCGGTTGTAATTAGCGTTTTATAGGAATTTAACGTTTATTTTTTGCTTCCACTTTTAGATTAGTTCTAATATCTAATTTAATATAAATTTTACATGATCTTAATTCATAAAATTTTATATTAAACTCTACATATACTTAATATTTAATTCAAAAACATGAATATTTAATTAAGCATAAATCTCCTCATAATATCTATAGTATTAAATTGGAACCGTAATTATTGTTGGCTAGCCAAAAGTAGTTTAAAATAACTAACAACTGTAAATTATTCAACCACATTAGGGTTGTTGGTAGGTTTCACTGAAACCAATCTAGGATTTTAATCCAAATTCAACTTTACACTATCCCTCTTTATTATAGCTATTAATTCCGAATAAATGAGCATATAAAATTTAAATGTGATTAATCGTAGTTTTCTACATTTACATAAAAATGTTGTTTATTCCATAAAAATGTAATTGAGTTTCTCTTCGAAAAACTTGTAATTTATCAAAACTGTGATAGGTACTTGTCTGAATTTTCCTCACAAACTATTTGTGATTGGTTTCAGCATAATCTCTTTATGAAATCATGGCGAAAACAGGATGTCTCCCACAGGAACACGCCATCTAATAAATTAAACCGATATATTTCTTTTGTTTTTGAAGTTAGTGGATTATAAGTGATGTGTTACAAGTTATCTATAATACGTGACATGGATAGACTATAATCTTCACCCTTCACTAAAGTGATTTGTTGCCCTTGTAATTGTTTTCTCATCACTTAATCACTAACACACACACACACACTGATTATAATATAATTATTTAAAAATTCATCATTTTGATGTACGAATTTGTTTTGATAAATAGACTTTTTTCTAGATTGCTTGAGGCCCGGTTTTTCCTCTGTCCATGATATTTCCAGAAAACCTAGTCTGACATAGCAATTTATTACAAAGTTTAACTTTTTCTGGTTAGTCCTATAATTCCATCTCGAAACATTCTATCTACGTTCATCTTCGTCATGCCAAGTTGCGACGATAATGGTGCAAGTGATATCGATCAAAAACGAGAAATACATTTGATGGATTGGCTCGTTTTTACCGTTGTTGTAAAAATCTACAGTAATCGTGACGGGTAACGGCGACAATGGTGGCGGCAACAGTCCGACGTTTCAACGATATAATTGATAACAGGGCCATGCCCCTTCCTTTACTAAAAGCTCTATCTTATAAATAAAGAAGTAGAATCGAAAACATTTTTGGATCTACTAGTACAGGAAAGAATGCGAGTTATCTATATATTTGATTATTGATTTTCTTGAACAGGTGTCGGGAAATTTGCGTGTAGACATAAAATTCTTGGAAAATTGTGAGTAAAGAGATTTCGCTGAGTCGCGTCGTATCTGCGGATTTTATTATTAGATCTTCACCCCGCATATCGATCGTTCTGCTCACTTGGGGGAAGAGTAAACTGGAATTTATTCAAAAAAAAATACTTCGAGGTAAACTTTTGAAAGTTTTCAGCAAGTTACTTTTGCAACTCCTATCCAATTTATTCAAATTTTAATTAGTTTCCGGCAGCAATTGACATTTCAAATAAAATTTTTTATATTGATTAATGCTAATTAATGCTTAGGAAAAAAATCATAATCTTATGTAATCTCCCTGAATTTTAAAGGTATTTAATTGGTAATTACACAACGGAGGTGCTCCGTTTATCATCGCTAGGAAAACTCCATTAACCTTTACGTTTATTCGTACTTTTTTTCTAATTTTGTGTTATAAAAGGGGTAACCAGGTTTTTAGTTTACATCATAATTCACAAGATGTTCTCGTATCTACCGGTACTGAAACAGCATGGGTGTATTGATTTTTTTTCCATTTTAACATCCCCCTTGACAAAATATAGGTTCAAAATTTGTATTTGCCACAACATCCGATATAAAAAAAAGGAAACATCGATTTTATCGTTCCCTACACGACAATATACACATCCGTCGTGGGTTTTCCAATAAAATTCAACATCTATCCTTTGTTTTTCGTTTTTACAATCTTATTACAATCAAATTAATAATTGATCAGTTAAAATTGAATTACACGTTTCTCTCGGTTCTTAGTTACTAGACCATCTGTACAATATTAACGTTCGCTTAAAACATTCGTCAAACTTTTATTTTAGCTAAAGAGATTTGTGTTTATTTCTCCGACATTATTTAATGTCGAATTTAATCCTGTTTTAATCAAGTCATTATTTACGACGGATTTTATTTACTTTCTTTATTAAAACAGGTTCTCTCATGTTATTCTTATTTGTTTGTCTTCAAGAGAGATTGACGGAATAGTCTAAAAAGGATAATGAAAATAAATGCGACGCAAGTGGCGTGAGAAGATAGCACGAACAGTTTTCTTAACTGTTATGTTAATCGGTACCATAACCATTTCCTCTGCTTGACGCCCAAACCCTTAGATACATATCGGAGGAGTGTTTGTACAGAACAAACAGTAGATATTTTATGAGGACATTATATCAGGAACTTATAAAGAATTATTAATGAAAATATCTTGGATTAAATCCTAACTACTTGTTTTTTGTGTTAGAATAAACAAGAGAAAAGCAACAAGAAACCATCAACATCTATATATGTATAGCTTTAATGTATTTTCGTTGTTTGCAGCATGGTCGTGATTACAATTTCCTGTTGTTGTACATACGTACTATCTCGGATTGGTTTTTCCACAGTTTTGTTCACTGTATTGTACTTATTTTGGCCAAGGCACTAGTGTTATGCAAATCGAGCTGATTCGTTCTATGTTGTTCTATGCAAGTCGGTTTTATCTGTGGCAACGATTTCTCCCAAACGGATTTGAATGAAATATAAATAAACCAAAGTTATATTTTCATTGTGTAGATCATAAATATTTCTACAGGGATAATGAAAACTACTACAGTTCGAAGTGTACGATTATGAAAATGCGTTCAGTTAATCGATCGATTGAAACAATCATTCTTTTGTCAGTAACTGATTTATCCAAATAAAAGTGTGGTCTTGAAGAGCAGAAGAGCAAAAGAAATGACAAATTCATAATAACTGATCTCATTTAACATTAATCAATACGTTGTCTATTAAATATGCTTGCCGGACTTAAATTATTCACCGCATAGTGCTAACACTAATTATAACACTAATCGGTGTCGGTAATCGAATAATCCGTTATTTTATTTACTTTGCTATTAATTGAATAATCGACTAATCGAGTAATATGCCCGGCTCTCGTACTACTAAGAATACTGGGCGACATGAAATGGTGCAGTATCCAGGGATTTACAACGTTCCTTAAGTAAAGATTGATCAGGTCTTGTAATATATTCATGAAATGTCTACCACTTTAGATACAGAATGAAAGAGAAAGAGAGAAGATAGATTGAAAATCAAATATTGGAAAAACGCAACAATTTATTCTGAGTGCTACTACTATCTAAGATGTGTCGCGGAATTCTATTTAGAATGAGACGAAATACTTGAAATCCAAATAACAATTCAATGTTTGTTTAGAGCAGTGGTTCTTAACCTTTTCTTCATCACCAACCCCTTTTAAAAATCATTTTTTGTCGCGGATTCCCATAACTTAACTCAAGACCGCTAGTTTAGAGTGTATGTAAAATGGTGGATGCGCCGGGAGAGCATAAACAATTTCTCAATCGTTTTATTACAGACGTGTAATTTTGTTAATTATAAATCTTTAATAAGGCTATCGATAATGATTCATTAACTTTTAAGTATCGCACTAATTCAATTTTGAAGTTTGAAAACTCACCCAACTTTCCTGAAGCATTATAAAATTGCTCACCAGGAAGGAACTTCGCCTTCCAAAGCACTTTCCCTTGAAAAACAGACAGTTGTATTGAAGAATCCTCGGAAATTTTTAATAAAAATGTCAGTTATTCAATGCTGTTTTATATTTAGTCAATTTTTCATTCGAAATTTATCACACTCTTAAGTCTTTCCTTTTGGATAAATTTAATACATTTATCCGTGAAAATTTTCAAAGTTGCTCTCAAGTACAAGTAATAAAAGTCTGTTTTATATAGATTTAGTTATTAATAGTTGAGTTTTGTATATGCAACGCTTGTTTTGTTTTCTATAGGTTATCAAAGTTTGTATCTAATGAGACGTTCTTGCGGAATTGTGCAGGAGTTAAATATTTAAGTAAGATTCTGTGTCAGCCCCACAAAATTACTTTACATAACGTTAGGGACCAACTTTGAAACTGTTAAAAACTTCCCCGACACGTTGTTATGAGCAAATGTGACGAGTTCTAGAATGAGAGGAAATTCGGTAAAGTTTTGTCTGAATAACAAACAACTCCACAACATAGAAAATCTTCAAAATGGCTCTCAATGTAGATTGTTTTGTTGTGTTGAAATGAAAACTCGAGATTGAAATCGACTTATTTTCACTCTGTGTTGTTGTTGTTGTTGTTATGTGAAATGAGTAAAAATTTCTCGAACGACAGTGAATTTTTTTGATTTTCAACCAAAGAAGAAGCTTTCGCTAGTAGAATCGTCTTATCGACAACATCACGTCAACAGGAACATACTCATGTGCCTGTTCAAGCCGAATTTAAATCGGGCTTTAAATCGAACCGCGTACTCTCTTCTTCAATAAAAACATAAAAATACACTCAAATGCCACTGGAAAAGCCGCTCTTGTTATGTAGAACCATCAATGCCAACAATACAACTAAACCGAAGGCTCTTCTTGGCCATTTTTGGGTAATATACAGTACGAAAATGAAAGTTTACTGGTATATCCATATACTTAATACACTATATTTTAAAAATACCGTTCATCTTCATGGGATTTACAGCACAAATAATATGAAATATGTATAATTGTACTGTAGGGAATCAGTTTACAGAAAATAGAAAAATAGACGAAATAAATGGCGTTAAAACATCGCATGTTTGGAAAGAAACCCAGGAATGAAAAAAACATTAATGTAGTTAAACCAAAACGTGCTGCGCTGGTGTATTTATTCTATTTGCCTTTTTAATTTCTGGTGTTTATTTTGCGACCTAGGTATTCCGTATTTCTGTTTGAATAAAGTGTATAACTACCGTTAAATGGAACTTATGCAAATAGTTTTCAGATTAATCAACACAAGATTGAATATTTTAAGTTTACAGTTGAAAATAGTTCTAAAAGTTTTCTAGAATCGACTGAGACAACAAAAAGGTGTATGATATCGCATGTAATATAGTTAATTAAGAACGTTCGACCGAACGAGTCTATATATTATATATAGAGGCCCTTGATCATACAAACATTGATTGGTTACAATTTATTCAAGTAATTTTGTCGAAACAACCTGATGAAGATTAGGATTGTTGCTAGGAAACCGAATCCTATAATTATCTACTTCCTGTCACTCAAAAACCACTAGATAAGCGTAATGTTTCCGGAATGTAACATTTTCTTCCAATTACATCCCCTGCGAAGTAACTAACCAAGCAAGCAAGCAACCAACCAACCCCTTTTTCAATTAAAATGACGATGAAGTGAAACATACCAAAAAGAAAAAAAAATACGCGAAAAAAATCAAAAGAAGAAGACATCGAATTTAAAATGCGAAATTATTTCTACCGTGACACGAGTTTACAAGATATACATGAATATTTAGATTAAGGTCGGGCGACTTTTGACTTGTCTCTTGTTTTCTGTCGTCATCTTCTTCTGTATGTCTTCTCGTCTTCATAAGCTGGCTGTTGTTTATGGCATCTCTATGGACTGGAATTGAGTTCCAACGTTGAAACATCTCACCCCTCTGACCTCCCTTTGCTCTTCTAACTTTAATAAAAACACATTAACATTTAATGAAAATGCGGTTTAACTTTGGAATTGGTCTTGAAATGAACAGAGGGGTAGGCAACACGATTATGAAGTACGCTAATCAACCCTTGAACCACCACCTGGAAATTTTACAGTCAGACAAATTGTCTTCTTCTTGTAACTTTTTGTCGCTGACAAATGTACAAATATATATTTGAAAAAAAAAGAAGAAAAAAAATTAAATTACTTGTAAGCTTTTATCTAATTTACCCTTTACTCTTAGTTAATGTGAAATGTATGTTATATATGTGTGCTTTGTACAGCCGGTGCAATGATGAAGTAAACAAAATTAAGCTTTAGGTAAACTCATTTGGTTGTATACGAAGCTTTACAGATGGTTTTCGTTAAAATTTCAACCACAATCACAATCTACTAATCTCTTTCTATTCTATTACAAACTCTATATAGCTGTCCTGGTTTTCATGTAAAATTACAACCATATTACACCTAATTTTATCATATACCACCTATTTACAACACCTGATACCTCTGACTAGATGCAACACAACATTAATTTGACTCGTGACAGCGTGAAATGACTTAACTAATAAAAACAAACATTCCAGCAGATCAATTACTCAAATATTATCAAAACTCTTAGATTTAACTGAATATTTATGAACACAATAAAAAGAAAGGATTTTCATATTTCGTACTAAATTGATAGAAGTAAAGGAGAATGGGATAAAAATAAATGTACGGCAATTTTTTCGGTTCAAGTGATTCCACAAGACAGGTAATTCTTTCAGTGGAAATCATCGCATTTAAAACTGATTCTTTATGAAAATGTGCTAATGTAAGGATAATTAAACAGTATCGTATCACAGTAGACCCCAGGAAACTCGCGTGTTTTCATCCTAGTTGTGGATAGGTGTCAGAAAAACTGTTCTTTTAACTGGTAATTGTTGACAGCCTCTGCTCAAAGCCAAAATGCACCACCTGTATCGCTCAACGATCTTTCGTTTTGAAAATATTCATCATTTTCAACCACCTTCGTTTATCTACGATTGAATTTTACAATGAATGCACATAGGTATATGTTTACATAAAAATACAATTCACTGTTCGAATGATATTGAAAAAACTCAGTAAATAGATCAAATTGAAATATTTTTATAGGTCAACTATAATAGAATCATTCATATCTATATGTAGTTTCGAAATTTAATTGCGAGAATTTATGTTGATCCATTTAAAATATCAATAACATACGTACAATTGTATCCTGCTCTCTAAATTTTTTTCCCTTCGTGTTGTTGGAATATTGAATAATAAATTTTTACATATAACAGATTTCTCACACACTAGTTTTTTTTTTATGATATTATTATCATACAATAGGGGTTGAACGTGTGATTCTGTTAACAGGAAAAACATCGTTTTTTTTTCTTTACATGTATGTATATGTATATATATCTGTAAAAGTTTTCAAATTTCATGCCATGTTTCGACTTCTTTTCACTCTCATGTGTCTGTGTACGAATGTTGCGGCGTGAAGAGTGTAAAAAAAAATGTTGAGGCAGAAAAGGACGTTTAATATGCTGGTGACCTTATCGATATTACAGGCTGTTTCCATGAATATATTTATGCGTGTTACGTTGATGGTGTATTTTTTTTTTGCTTCTTTTCTATATCAGAAAACCGCCCGGTGAGAAAGTGAAAATATGATAGGAGTTTAACGATAAATCATAGGTCATTGTTGGGGTCTTTTTATTGTTCAAATAATAGTAAATAATCATGTTTTGTGGTAACAAATGATAATATCTGAATGTTTGATATTAATTCTATATAGTTTTGTGGAATACAACAAGACATTTGACGTTTTATTGTTGCTTTAAAACAACTAGATTTCGGTTAGATAAAACTCCCATTATTGTAATTGTAGTTGTTCATAAGTAATTACCAATCATAAAACAATATATAATTTTATGAATCATTACGATAACAGTTGTATTTATTAAAGGTTGTAATGTTTCAATAAAATTGATCTATTTAGTTCTATTTAAATCATTCAATTTTGTAGATAATTGTCTTCTATAAAAACAATTCTTGTCCAATTATTAGCTTTGGTCAGTGAAAAGATCTATTGTCAAATAGGATATAAAGTTTAACTTGACAGTTTCACGATGCCAACATCTATACAATATATGACGGAATTTAGGAGTATCGAACATCATTCCCTAGAGGATCATTCATAACGGTCGCAAACATAGATATCTGGTATTAGAGAATGAGTTAGATCGTAAATAGTATCCTGGTCCTGCCTATACATCAGTTCCATGTCTGTCTAATACCAATAGAGATCCATCAATCAATCTTCTCATACCAGTTTGCTCATAAATATTCCAGCTTTAATGTTTAAAATTTGATAAAGAAGATAAAAGAAACAATATATTATACAACAAAAGTTATGTTGTTAGACAATAAAAGATTACAGTTAGGAAAGCAATTCTCATCAGTTATATTCACGGATTTTACAGTCAGAGATCGTAGTGTCGCTTTGCAGAGTTTAAAGTTTTTCGATATGGATGGAAGAGACAATAAAACTTAACGTATAGGTAGGTTTCCACTTTTTTTATATTCATTAATATAAAAATTTTATATCTCAGTATTTATTCAGGTTTAATAATTCCAAATATGAATAATTCACGTATTTAAATACGGTATTCTACGGTTTTTTGATCCTCAACGGATCCATAAAAGTACATCTACAATAATTAAAAAGTCAGATATTAATGAAATGTTACTAGGACGAGAATATTGTTTTGGGACCTGCTAAACTCTCTCCCTCTATACAATTGTTTTTTTAATCATAAAATTGAAATGTCTTTATTTAATACAATACCGATATTATTCGGTATCAAAATTTATAGATTCTATTGTCTATTTATATCATTGATTTTAGTTTTGTGATGTAACCCTTGTGTTATTCAAGTCACAGAATACGAGTTTGTTCAGAAAGACACGGCGTCAATATTCAAGTTGAATTCAAATCACGCTATAAAACAAAAAGAAACTTGAGCGAGACTGTACAGAAAAAAAATCCAACTTTCGCCCATTTTCTTTTACAAATATGGAAACTGAGCAATGTGGAAAAAATTATTCTAGAACGATAAGGATTAAATTCTTCAAAAGTTCTTCAAAAGCAAAAGTTTTCGCACATGTTAGTGCTTTCATCTCTACACAACAACTATAACAACTTGGAGTACAGTCACGTTGAAGCACCACACCGAGCACCGCCAGGATCATCTTGCTCCGCATACCGTTTGGAACTCTACACTTCAATAAGGACAGTTGAAGCACCGGCGATACCATCGTACATCGCACACGTGTGCGGCTCTCTTATAAACTGGGGCCACGCACATCACCATCCCATTTAAAAGTATGGTTTGACACGCAGTGCGAAAAGGTCTATGGTTCTGGTAGGGCCTTAACATAACTGCAGCCTCACACACTCCAGTAATGCTAGACAGATTGATTTTTCAATACAAATCCGGGTATAATTGAAACGGATTTCTATCACTCTATGTTATCTAGTTGTTGTGATTTTTGTCTACTGTTGGAATAAACAATGAAAGAAACAACACCACATTTATAGCGAGGTTGTTTAGTTCCATATACACACCACAATTCTTATCGGTTTTATACCAATTTATTCCGTTCACAAATAGTAAATAAGTTAAGTTGAAAGCCGTTGTGTAAGCCGTTTAAGCTTTAAATATACTCTTGGGTCTTTCCTTGGAACCTATAAACCAAAACCTTGGTGTGTACGATGTGCTAGAAATCTTATACAGTTATCCTTTTTAACTGAAAAAAAAAGAAAAAGATAGGCTTCGTTGCCGTCCTGAATATTAAGTGAAGACTATGGGTTAACTATAACACGTCGGATGTAATCAGCGAGGTAGGGTTCACGGCTTTTTTTATTCACTTTTTTGAGCTCAATGTCTATGTATGAGTGTGGAAACGGAAAACGACACAAATGATCTACATAGAGAGGGTCTGATAAGAAAATGAGAAGATCCCAAATTTTTTTATATAACACGGATATTTGTGCTGATACGATGATCTGAAGGTGATAATATCGACGAAATATAGAAAAGAAAATTGTGGAATTTATTGAAAAATTCTAAAAAGTCTTGTAATTGGTATTGATGATCTCATAATACGGCTAGGGAATATTTTTACGTTATAACTTACAAAGTTTTTTTGTTTCTGAAGGTTTTTATTGCCCACTTCCAGACGATTTTAGAGAAAAGTTGTCCTTTTCAAAAATTTGTTTTTTCGTGAAAATCCTGAAAATTCCGCACATTTCAATTTCCTGTAGGAAAATTTCGTTTATTTATATTGCCATTTTATAATTCAAAGTTTCCTCTAGTTTAAAGATAATTTTTGTTGCCCTCTAGCAATCTCGACAGGTAATTGTTGTTGATTTGGTAACAGGAAAACGAATTCACGATTCTATTTCCGTTACCGTATATACCTAACTGATGAAAGTTGATGAAATTAAAATTGCTGTCACTTTTTGGTTTACGAATCTCAAAAAAAAAATTTGTTTACGTTCTTAAATGTAATTTGTCAAATATAATTTCAAACTGAGTTTCTTTTTAATTCCACAACTTGACAACGTTATATTGAATCAGGAGGAGAGTTTATATTTGTATGTTGAGAGATGTGATGGTATTACAGAAGGCAGAGGAGTGTGAAGAGCAAGTCAAAATAGAGGAAAATTTCTTGAAAAGCTCCACCAAATCAATCACAACCGAAGAGATAGCTTCGAATCGTCATGACGTTTCTACAGAATTTACATGTTTTCTAAAAAAAAAAACAGATGATGTAAAACATTGTGATTGACTGTTTGGTGGATATTTTCTATTGTTGAACTACGTCAAAAAATGTTTAGTAGAGCTTCAGGAAATTGATGGAAAACTAGAAAAATCCATATGTTAACCTTTTTTTTTCCTATTACTCTGAGTTTTTAGAATCAACAAATATTGGTTTCCAAACTGTGTTTGATAAAATTCACAGTTCGTCTCACATCATGATTGTTGTGTCAGGTGCAGTTTTCAATGTAGCAGAACTGTGTGCCTATTTAAGGATAATGGAGTAATTTCACTCGCTAATTACTTTGTTCCAAGACAACTGAAAAAATCTCATTCAATCTAGACATACAAACTAGGTAGCTCAGTATACGATGATATCTAGTTGTATTCAATACAGCACGTATTGTAAAATACACCCCAATATAATTGAATTCATACAGTGTAGAAAATTCGATTGCAAGCTCCAGTTATGACCGATAAATGATGATGGCTATATTCAAATCTATATTTTGCTCATCATGCACTTCATATTGTTTTTATAGACGACGACTGTATTTTCGTAATTTCCAAACAAACAAACGAAATTTCAGCTTATAGAAAAATCCATCTATCTCGTATAGATAACAATAAATCGAGTTCATCCATTTTGGACTTGCCAACGTTTTATGTAAATTTTGTTGTAAAACTAAAACTTTGAACTGAAAAGCATTTTCTATAGATTCTGTTCGGCAACAACAATTCGGTTGTACGTTGCAATATGCAGATTTTCTCGACTTTTTTCTTATAAGTTATACATTGAGAATAATCGATAATGAGAATTCTTTGATTTGCATTAATTACATGCCACTAATTTTATGTTATGTTGTATAATTTGAATTTCGACGATATCTGTAAAATATTAAACACAAAACTAATTTAACTTTTCTAATTTAATTTGTTTGTGTGTGTGTGTGTGTGTGTGTGTGTGTGTGTGTTTATTTTTCAGTAAGTAAACGTTGAAGAGTCGTTTAATATAAATAGAGAAAGTCTGCATTAATCATTATGATTTTTTCTCTAAATTGTGTATTTTAAGTATATAGTTGAAAGTATGATGAAAAATTTCAAGTCTTTTCGTGCAGGTGTCGCCTTTAAAATATACTTTAGTCCATAATTTTGGGTCGTTGGATTTATGAAAACCGCACTCTAACACTATAATCATAAGCTTAATGTTGGCGAATTTTTTTTTATACACCGACCAACAATAAAACAAAAGAGTTTACCCGTTACCTAAATATGTATGTATTTACATATTCAGGACATAAAAAATGAACCTGTAAAGTAAATAAAGTTCTTTTGATTGTTTAACGTTTTAATTGAATAAAATTACTAACAATTATTTTAACATTCAAACAATAATAACAACTTTATAACTCTATTTGATGGATTACCATAATTTTCTATAAATATTTGTGGTAGTGAGTTTTCTAAACTGTTATAAAGTTTACAGTTCATTTCAAAAGGAAACAAAAATCAATGTTCATTTATTAATTCATGAACTTTATTTATTTTCCAGTAGTTAGCCACAACTCAAGCAACCCCCATAAACATGTAGGTACAGTTAAAACCAATCTAAATTTTGCATTTATCAGTTTGATAATTACCTATGAATTTGATAACCTCTGGAGGCCTTATTGATAGCTATTACTGTCTTTGAGACCTGAGTGTGACATACACACCAAGTCTAATAGGGGGTTCTCTTTGGAGTTAATAAATAAATCTTGAATATTCGAAATCAATAAAAATCGAATATTTAAGGTCTCAAGTAGCCACCCATGTGCACTCCAGTTGCATGTGAAACTCATGTAGCTATTATAGATAGAACCTATTCTTGTATGTTCTAATCCTAGCAGAAATAGTAGCAAATAATTATCACCACATGTAATGAGTACTCTTGTAGCAATTATATTCTTGCACAACCAATTATCCTGAAAACGAGAATCCTGAAAGCGTTCTAACAATAGATCTTTGTTTCACGTATTAATAGAATTATCGGTAAATATCAAATTTGTCCTATTTTATGAAATAAGTTGTTTCAGTGAAAAACCAGACTTTTTCTTAAATGAGAATGTGGCAATACCGACAATAACTTCCACTGAAAACACAGAAATTTCAAACATGTAGATTGTCGGAACAACAAAATATACATCTGTATGAATGATTGAATTGTTCACCAACTTTTGCATGATATAAGCTTTGCAAACAAATACTTTGTATTATCGATTTCAGTAATTAATCTGTCATAAACCAGTTTTGTTGCCTTTGCCATTATACAGTCAATTTACTATATGACTCGTTGTATATAATTTATCAAAAATTCTTATCATTTTTCATTGACACATGATAAATTGGCCAACATATTAATAATTTCAGATTGCTTATGTATATTAATGATTTTTAATCTTCTGTGAATAAGCGCTCAATTTTCAATTAGTCCACTCCTCTTCCAGGACACTCAAATTAGATAGGAAAATATTTTATCAACAACGTAATTTGCAATTAAGGGTTATAAAGGAAAAGCCGATTTATGTTGACGGTATTAAATTTTGGATTATAGCTATTGTGTGTTGTGAATGATGTGAGAGATTTTTTTTTGTCAATTTTTTAATTCAATTTTCTCAAAATATTAATGACGAGGAAATGATTTTCGGTATAATATCTTTTTTAAATATTTAGTTGTTGTCTTGAATTAATTATTTCATAAATATTGAAAACGTTGTCTGTTGTAATAAATTCAGTATAAAATTCTGATGACGCATCGATGTTGTTTACATATCGGAGATAAATTCGCTTGCTACCCTTTTTGACAGTCATCCCTCTATATTCAATTGAGCTTTAACCAAAAATTTGTTCTATCAGTAACATTTTTTTTATGATGGGGGTATGTGTGTATGTTTTATGTGTTGCGGGGGGGCGTGACAATACGGGAGAGAATAAAAACTAAAGGGGATGAGAGACAATGTTGATCACTTTCTGTCAGGAATATGATGATTTATTACCAAAAAAAAAAACACACCATCCACAATATTTCATTATGTTATTTACCTTGTGCAGGAGCGTAGATATTCAAATATAGACAATCCTCGCTTTGATTCTGTAAATGTGGCAGTAATCGTTTCAAGTATTCCAATCGTCCACGGGGCATACGTTTTAGTGCTGCCGTTTCATTGGCAATGTCCGGTAAACGTTGCGGACAAACTGGACTAAATTTGTCGGCAATTTTCACACCAGCCCACAAAGCACCAGTTACTGGTGGCATAAACCGCAAACTACCTAATGGTGGACTTGCATAAGGTATACCACGGAATACTTCAACCGGTTCTAAATGTTTTGAATCTAATGTAACAATAACACCACTAACATCACCATATTTAGTCCGGACTGTACGTGATGTTAATGGGGTCCGTTCCGGTAGTCCAGGATCACCCCTAACAACTAAAAACACCATCGCCACATAAACACTGTTCACTAACGATGGCTTGTTGTTGGCCATCTTCGGTAATTCCTGGTATTAGGTAAACGCCCCCGTTTGCCCGACCATGGTCCTAGATTTTCTCTGAAAACAATCACTCAACGCCGTCTTCTAGATCGAATATACGATAAAAGAACATTTTCAATTTTCTCTCTACAAACACTGAGCCTAAATTTTAATTATATAACATCTTTAAAAAGGAAAAAAAATACAATAAATCAATAAATTAAAAAATGTATTTTGAAATTTTATATTAATTTCATTGAAAATAGGATTTTTATTATTTATTGCATAGAAACTCATCGAAATATTTGTTAACATCGGCGTTAAAAGCACTTGACGCTTTCAAATAACATTGTAACATCACACACCGATTTCTTTAAGTTGACTGACGTCTGGAGCGTCTGGATTTCGTCCTGCGCACTAGCGCCATTTATTTGCGCACGTGCGGCACTTAAACGAACTAAAAGTTCGATTTGTTAATTTCTTCAGGAATTATCCTGACTGAAATAATAATAATAATAATAGTGGGAACCAAAAAAAAACCCAAACAAACAAAAAGCTAACCATCTTTAATTTTTCAAGCGAATTATCCCAAATTGAGAAAATAACGATGATCTATCCAGTTTTAATTTAAATTCTAATCTAAACGGAAATCTCACATTGTTAAACTAATTCAAATACTGTTTCTATTATTATTAAAACGATATGCACATGGGAATTGAAGGGTGCGAGTCTAGAGCACGGATTATCACCCACCCTAGAACTGACATTTATATTAGATAATCATACCTATAGTTAGTACATATTTGAATACTGATTATTTAAAGTGGCAGTGATTTTTGTAGTACACCTATAAAAAAAAGTTGGTAGTTTGTATTTATTAAACAGTTGAGCCATTAGGGGATTATTAAACTTTATTATAATTAAACTGTGTACTATTAATCCCTATAATAAAATACAACTATATATGAAAATTTTCGAACAAAGCATACATTAACAAGTAGGTAGTATATGAACTGTGGACCATTTACGCATATAAATTTTCCTATTGGTTCGTATTAAATGATTATGTTGAAGCTAAATTATTGGTAATAAATATTTCGTGTAACAAATACAATAAAATTTTCATAAACAACATATACAGGGTATAATTGAAACCCCTTACAATATTCAAACCTCATCATCCCTATGGAGAATAGGGTACAATAAGGACATTTTCGGTTAAAACTGTAACCATTGTTTGATGGTTACTGTACAATTAGTAAACTACCATAATGTTATCGTCGAGCGTAATGTGGCACTTGAGACTGGACGTCACGCACATTTCTTCTATTCCAGTGGCTCTCAAAGTGTTGGCAGTAATTTTCAACGCCCTTTTTCTCTAAAACGGAGCCATATCGCCTCTATTGTATAATAAAAATCTGATCTATTTTTCATGGACAATTAGTGGTTTGAATTACTTAGGGGATGTCAGTTACACCGTGCATATTAGAGTAATAGACCTTTGATAACAAAATTACAATACATGTACGTACAACGATAAGTAGAATACAGAAACGAAGGAAGTAAATATATTTTATTCAGCATATTGCTTAAAAATATTCCAGTAAAGAAATAAGGGAGTGAAATGGAATCCTTTAGATTTCCCAACATTAACAGGTTATTAAAATTTAAATAAAAAAAGAACGACAATAGATGTAAGACTACTAGTTGCTTATTACTACTTATTAGTGTAATTAACTTGTAATGGTGGAACATGAATAGAGTTTACCATAGGTACACAAATCGATATTTCGTAGATTTATTGGAATAATTAAGGTATAGTGAACTTGTTGAGGTAGAAGGTAGAAGAAAGAATCTCAGAAAGCAAAGAGAGACCTTGTTTACAGCAAATCACCCTTTTACCTGATAGGTCACGTATTAATTTCTGCTCCTTGCCTGTTGAATTAATTACTGTACAGTTTTCAATTACTCCACTGATGATACTTATCTTTGAACTTTCTTAAATTTGAGAATCTTTATTACATTTGCTGTGGTCTTCGCAGATTTTTCCTTGGTCGTTTTTCTGTTTTTATCTTGTATTTGTTTCAAGATATATATGTGTAAATCCTGCTGCGTTTAACCAGAGATTTAGAACTGTGAACTTTATTTTTTATGATTTTTTTCCCAATAATCTCTTTATCTCTACGTTATATACGTACCTATCTTCCAACACCTATATTTTTTGCTCTATTTTTTGCACCCTAATCAATCACTTTATTCATTCCCTCCCTTTAATCTGGCATAAGTAGCTCTTATCTACATTAATCTCGAATTCCCAAGGGTCATACTCTCTAATAAGCTTCCAGCAGCATTTCCTTCACTCTCAGCCATGAATAATAAGTTTTTGTTGACTGAATTTTTTTTAAAAACTTTTACTTGAAATTTTTAATTTAATAATACTCTCTTTTGAATTAAGTTTTCAATTTGTGTTTTCATGAAAAACTTTTACTGTAACCAAACGAACTATTATAGAGAAATCGTGTAAAACACAAATGTCAATTTTACGAGCCGTTATCTTTTATTTTAAAAATTTCCATGATCCTCTAAAGATATAACAGAATTGGTGAGATTCACTTAAAAGAACGTAATTTGGAAGATAATGAAATTGCAGCAATGCAATCACCATCAATATAATGCTCGAAAGTATGTTGAAATTACGTTCCATTTGATTAGCTTCGTTATATTGTTTTACTGTAAAAAATTAACAAGTTTATTTCAAATAGAAGACATTTGTTCCTTGTTAATGAATACGTTGCAGAAGTTAACCCAAAATTGTACCAAAAAAAAAATGTCAAACTCAATAATTCTGCTCCACATAAACTGAAATAAAAAAAAAACACACTCGATTATATTTAAACGAGAATCACTTGAAACTGTGAATATATTTCCATAGTTTTAACGATATAATTCTGGCCAGTAATAATATTATGGGGTTAATGATATTCCATAAAATGTAGGGTAGAGTTTTATGGATCAATTAAAAAGTTGTGACTTTAATTTTGAAATTATGATTCGTACTTGAATAAATCTCACCAAACTCGATTAATTCATTTAAGACGAAATAAATAATAAAGACTAAAATGTAACGAAATAGAAGATGTCCTTTGGTATTTTATTCAGTTCAAGGACTATATTCCTGATTCAAAGTTTATTCTTGACTTCAACATTCTCTTTAGAATCAATTTTTTGTTTGTTGAAAACTTTTCATAACGCATGATTTTGTTACATGCGTCCAAGGTTAGAAAACGAGCCGCGAAGCAGCGAGGTTTCGAAAGGACAAGTGTTTATACTATTGCCCTTTTTATACCTTTTGCCCTAGATTTACAGAGGCTGTTTTGATATGGGTCTCTAACTTCATTATAAACGCAAAATAAGAAAAACCATTCTATTATCAATTCGTTTTTAATTACGATCAGTTATTTGACTTTATGATGTACATATGTATTAATATATTTTTGCCCAGAGTTTCACAAGAAAGTTGAGAGGTTAGCATTAGTTCTGAAACTGCCGTTTACAGTAATATCTTGACAAATGTTAACAGTGAAGTGAGAATGCACCAGATGCAACTGTATGGACATTGATTATTTCCACTACAAAACTTAAACGTTTCTCGTAGAAATTTGAAGTTGTACAATACTCCCAAGGAACGTGTCTTATTTCGTAATATAAGGAAACGAAAATAAAATAAAAATAATGATTTTCATTTAGTTTTTCTCGGAAAATTCTACAGATTTTATATGAAAATAAACAAAATATGAAAATTACAGGACTCTTCTCGTTGACTCATATAAAATTCGATACAAATTCAACTAAAATACTGATTTGTTCATTTGTCACTCTTAAATTTTCTCCTAAATGGAAAATTCAAGGGGTTGAAATCCGTCGATAATAGCTGGAATAGATGGATATGTCGACACAACAAAATAGTATTAACCAGCAAGACTAAAGCAACTGGCGCTTTTATCGAAACCTTACTTGATTACACGACTAACTTCAAAGCTTTCTTCCCGGCGCCTCACTGCAATTTCCAGATTTAAACCATGTAATCACCTATGAAGTGAGTTTTCAATCTTGACCATTGACATATCGTGAAATTCTCTAATCAAACCTTCATATGGATACGATAATAGTAGAATTGTAGGACAAAGAGAGAAATCTCAAGGAAATCTTGCAAAGTTCTCTCTAAATCGTTCCAATATTAGCAGTAATTCGTGCGTTATGCGAGCAATAAATAAACTTTCACAATAATTTAGCGTCAGAGTTAATCTTGAATTTACCAATTTTCTAATTGCATTTGTGTTTCTCTAAATATAGATACAGTATATATACATATATAATGTGTGTAAAAGAAAGACAGAGAGAGAGAGAGCGACAAGAAAGTAAGTTGATCGTAAATTAAAACTTGAGAGTTGTACAACTTGGGGAGCTTTTCCTTCTTATTGCGTCTCTCTCTTGTTTTATTTTTCTTTTTCTCGTCTTTTTCTCGTTTTGGGTTAAAGCAACTAAATGACACTTTCATTTTTTTCTGCTTTGTTTTAAATTTGCAACATCCGTGTTGGCTTTATGT